>BQMF02000592.1:0-226821 GCA_027922465.2 Turritopsis dohrnii | reverse complement strand
TCAACGTCATAATCAAAGAATTGTCTTTCTGAATTCTTTTGAGATTGTTTGAGACCTTTCGGTCTGACAAAGGCCTCTCTAGAGCTCCAACCATAATCATTTAATTCAATGAAAAGTCTTTCAGGCAACCACACCTTATATATATTTCCTGCTCCGTCTTTCAACTCTGCATACATAGCTTTTGTAGAAAAAAATTTAACATGATAAATCACGTTTTCAGGTAGCTCTCGCCACTTTATGATCTCTGCCATTTGTTCCTTGTTTTGCTTGTTGATTGTTTGTTCGAATGTATCAACTGTTGGAAATTCCATTGTCTATATACTTGTGATCATATCAGTTTCATTTATCATATCACTTTTCAAATTGAGGAACACACAAACACATCCTAGTAACCATTTTCGTTTATGGATTTTTTCAGTTTTGAAGTTCTACCATCAAACTTTTTTGAAATTGATTTTGGGTTTCAGTCTCCATCTTTCTATCTGTAGAACTGAGTCCTTCTAAAGCTTTGTAATATGTTCCCTGCAAAACCTGGAATTCTTTGTAATTGATCCTCCCATCAGTCAGCGCCTGACTTATGTTAGTTTCGAACACAGCGATTGAGGATGTAACAATATCATATAATTTTATCACTTTTTCTACTTTCTTTTGATATCTTTTGATGACAGCTGTGGTAAGTCCGGTACAGATAGAGCCGGCTAAGGCTACACCACCTAATCCTGCAGAAATAGGTATTCCGATAATAGTAGCCCCTGTTGCAATTGAACCGATGCCAGAGCCAATGGTTATAGCGCTTGAGCTAGCATTTAGTAGCATCGATCGTTCTATCGCCTTGTTGTATCTCTTGAGCTTGATGCTAAATTTGTTCTTAAGTTTTATCAACTCTTCAAACTCAGAATTTATTACGCTTGCGTTAAAACTTTCCTGCTCATTCAAATCCTCAGGAGCAGTGGTAGTTTTGGATAAATTTTAAAATTCATATTTAGAGTTTGTTATAACATAATTAATAATAAATTATCCTCTAATATGAATAATAAAATTGGCAGACATTGACATAGATCCTTTTGGAGAACATGGTATGACGGACAGATGAAACACCGATGAGACCGTTTCCTCTCAATACCAACTTCGGTGGTGAACAAATAGATACACGCGGAGCGACGGGGTGAAACCTCATTTGGTGGTGGAGATCAAAAAATTAAACTTTTGATAAGTTTTGTCGGTGATATATACAAAAGATTATCTGAAAGGCTCAGCAATACCCTAAGGTGTTATATACCGATCAGTTTGAAATTAGAGATGGTGAATTATACTACAAAGACAATACCAAACCATGACGAGCGAAAAAATACAAAGGGCTACCGGAGAGATAGCTCGAATATTGGGTTAAGAAGGGGTTACGTAGTTTAGGGTTTGATATACCTATTGGCAAAATAACAGCACGACAAGCAGTTATGCTAAACAAAATACAAGAAGAACTTCCTTCATCATCTAAAATCACAAAATCGAGTGATGTAGAGCTTGAGGAGATTACGGGGAACATTGCAAATAGTACGGAAGATTAATTTCAACGCTTAGACAACAATCTATCGATCATGAAATGACTCAGACCGGCGATCTATTTGAATATCCTGTGCGTGAGCTGTTAGGATTGGATAAAGCGCTGAGAAACATACGAGGAGGTCTTCAGGAAGAGGCTGCAAAAAAGGTTCGAATAGAACATCATATCGATAAGGAGAAAAACAAGTTGGAAGAAATGGAAAATGATGCGACATACACGGACGAACAACGAAAAGAGGTTGAAAAGAGAATGGAGGGATTACGTGAAGAGTTGAAAGCTAGGAAAGAGAACATTGATATTCTCAAAGGCAAATTAAACAGTCAAGTTATGAACATCAAAGAAACCATTGCTAAAGTCCTCGACAAAGATACTTCATTAGGTGAAAGGATACGAACACTATTCCGCGAACAAGGTATCACAATCGTTAGCATTCTGACAGCGTTTGGTATGGCTATCGGTGTCCTTGTGGAAGCTTTGTTACCGAGAGGGTCAGCAGCTGGAAGCTCTTCACAAAATCCTGACAAAGGTGGTGATAAAAAGGACGGTGGAAAGGAATGGATAAAAAATAAACTAAAAGCGTTAGCATCACTTCTAGGTAGATTGGCGTCTAAAGCGGCGGAGGCTTTACCGGGAATAATTGGGTCTATCGTATCGTGGATACTCACTAGAGCAAAAGAAGTTGTAGGTTGGTTGAGTCAAAATTTATGGGCTCTGATTGTAGGGGTTGGATGGATGATCTATACGTACCTCGTGACTAGACGATAACCATCTGAAAGTGTATATGTTACACGATACGTGTAACATAATTTTTTGTTGATGGTCTTCATCTTTCAAAATACCACACAGCACCACCAATACCGAGCATACTCAGAGCTATAAAAGCCAATTCTCTTTCATGTTGATCATGACTCGGTGTATAAAAGTCGCTCAATACAGGCTCTCGTGGTAGCGGTTCAAGATGATTACTAAACACCCTATTGTACTCTCTCATTGCATCGTTTAGCTCTACGAATTTTGAATCAGCCTTCTTTTCGAGCAATAGTTGTTTATTTGATGAAATCGATCCTTTCCTGTCGTTTTTGCTGCCATTCAATCTGTGCTTTTTGTAATTTTTCTATGGCCAAATCATGACGTTTTCTTTCCCTATCGATTCTGTCTTTGGATAAACTTGAAAACAGATAGCTTGATCCTGTGAAAGCCAAAGCGTTAGCCAAAGCTCCACCCAACATCATTGCGATAGAAGCCATATTTAGATATTGATATTTTCAGGCAAAATCTTTTGTTTGATTAAGTAGTCCTTTGTCACTTCACTAGCGGCGATAATGGCAACTAGTTTTCCCGTATCTTCCAAGTCGAACTTTTGAATAGAGGGAGGTGTCATTTTTAACACCTTTTTTCCTAGCATAGAGTAGCCGATAGCGAAAACGCAGACGACTGATGCGTGATATAAATCGTTGACAATACTTTTCTTGTCCATGTTTGTTATATATACATTTTTTTCTTTTTATTCCATTTCATGTTTATTGATTTTCACTGGTATTTTAGATTTTTGTGGAAGGGGGGTGGATGGTGACCCACGGGGTAATATTTGCTCTCTCTTTTTATACACAAAATAAGCAAATCCACCAACTAAACCGAGAGCTATTATTCCACCTACACCATAGGTGTAGTTCATGGGTTGTTCATTTGGTTTGGTGAGAGAGGCCTCAGGCTTATTCATTTCTTTTTGAGGTGACACTTGTTTTAATTGTTCTCGTTTTTTACGGTTGTATTCCGCCAACTTCTTACCCGCTTCAACCTTTTTTGGGTTCTTCGTTGTCACTTGAATGGGATTCTGTTCTTCTGACATTTTTATTATCTACTGTATTTATATTATCATCGGATTTATTTAAATTCCTTTCATTGATATAATGCCTCCCGGTAATAAGTCCAACACTGAGTGGTGCTAATAATGAGCCGAATTTATAATATAAGTCACACGTAAATCTTTGAAGGGCAGAGTTTAAGAAGGGGTCATTTTCCAGGTCATTGCTCAACGCATCTTGATTGTTTATTCCTAACGTTGCACAAGCCCCCATGGAATAAATACGTATCAGTGATTTCCCCAAGGATTTTACCATTTGACCTGATAGTTTAGCCTCGTAGATACTAAAAAGTTTTTCTACCTCTTCATCTTTGAGTTTGTTAATCTGTTCTTCGGTGTACATTTTCCCTAAGTATAGCTTGCTATTACCTGTTAAGACACACTCTAGCAGTTTTTGTCTTTTACCATCTGAAGGTGGAAATTCACCCGGAACATCATAACTCTGGTTGATTAAATTATCGATCGCTGTTTCCACCATTTTTATTAGAGAGAGGTATTTTTTTAACACAAAATAAAAGTAAAATAGCGAGATCAGCAGTATGCTTAATAATATAAAGTTGACATATTCTATCATTTTGTTGTGTTTGTTATAATTTTCTTATACTCTCTTATAATTTTGTTGAAATTTGTTGTATAAGAGTTTGCTGTCTTCTTATAATTTTGTTGAAATTTGTTGTATAAGAGTTTGCTGTCTTCTTATAAGTTTGTTGAAATTTGTTGTATAAGAGTTTGCTATCTTCTTATAAGTTTGTTGAAATTTGTTGTATAAGAGGATGACGATGTTTAATAATATATTCTAACATTGTTAAATAAATAAACATTGTTTACTTAAACAATTATGTATGATGATGAATCCTCAGATGATGATATTATATTTTCCCATCAAGATACAAAAAGGGTTACTTTTAATGATAAAGTAATGGTCCATTATATCTCTGCTTGTGAATCTCGTAGAAGTAACTGGATAGAGGCTGCTGTTGACAGAGTACGCTTTGAATCGAGGATTAAACATATTGGTAAAATTCTAGATCCTGTATTGAGACGTAAATTATTCTCTTACAGTAGTCTTATAGGAGTCTTATAGGAGTCTTATATTTTTTGTTACAAGAGTCATGTAACAAATAACATCAACCTGTTTAACAAATCACGTGCGTTCTCGGATGTTCCATTCTCATGACTAGGCACGCGTGTTTCCCTTCTTTCAGTTTTTCCTTGACATTTTTCAATTCTTCTTGTGAATCAATCACATCATTCTCTTCATGAATGGTGGCTAGATCGTTTCTATCTTTTGGATACCACACATATAACATTTTAGCTTGTCGTCGTAAATTTTTAGGTATAGCTGTGTATGATTGTGTAAGTAACCATAGCGAATGATTTCGATGTCTACCACTAATTGCCAACTCGAGCAAAGGCTGTCTCTTTTTGTCCAATTTTTCATCAGCTATTATATCATCAATCAGAAATAACGTTTTATATCCAGCACAGAAAAAGTCCATTTTCTTAATCCATTCATACAAAGATCCTTCCGGCTCAATTAAAATCACATAGCTGTCATTCCAGAACCACTTCCGATCTCTGTAAGTCTGATTCCACCTCAAGGTGGGACATATAATCACGATGAAATCAAAGTGATCATAGTATTGATTTTCTAATAATTTTACAACACGATCCGTTTTGCCGCACGATGTTGGTCCGACGAATAATGCCGTGTGAGGTTCTTTCATGTAAAGTGTATCCATTTTACTAATATAATGCAGACATAAATTGACCGTTTTGAATATTTAATTGAGCGTCCATTATTAGATATATATATGCGTTTAAGTTTCCTGCAGTTTCAGCGGTCTTTTCAATCTGTAAAGTGATGCCTTCACTTGCATTTTCAATCTTTCGACCGGTGCCATGCAAAGCATTCTCATCAATTGTTCTGAAATCTAACCATAGAGCATACTTGTTTGTTAAGTAATCAGAGACTTTTACATCATGTAATCCCAAGCGCTTTCGGTTTTCGCCGACGCTATTATCTTTTGGTTTTCCTTCAGCAAAATACTTGCAAATCTCGTTGTATTGTTCAAACGGCTGCATCCCTTGAGCAAAAAGTTGATTTGGCTTACCCTCGACGATGACAGATACCTTTTCGATCTTTGGATTATAGAATTTACAAGTTTCTCGTTTGTAGGATTTTTCTTCTTCAAATAGAACTAAAATACCCTTCAAAGATTTGGCAGGTGTGTTGAATGACCAATTCCATGTTGTGTCTGACTTGTTTACTCTAATTTGTCTGTGTCGCAAAATCCTATCATAGAGCAAAGCCATGTTTTGATATTCAGAAGCGATTTGTCTAGCCAACGTGGGTTGTGTCACAAGCTCATATTCAAGTGAGATGTTAGATATTTTGTATTTACCGTCTGGGTTTTTTCTTTGACCTGCGGCAGAAGTTGGAGGGTCAGAATAAATAACTCGGTTATAGTCGTTAAATGTGATCTCGTAGCATAACCTATTCCCTAAACCCGCTTGATAATATGGGATAGTACTATCTAGCATCTCAAAGTCGAGTGGAATGACAAACTTGTTTTTATAGGTGTCAGCAATGGCTTTGTCTTCCGCATCAGTGGTGTCTTTATCAGAAGCATCAATCCTCAATTTCATACAATTCTCTGTACACCCATCGTCGATGATGATACCCTGTCTTATCGCGTTTCTCTTTTCAAACTTGGTTAACCATAAATCTCTGTAACACCCGAAAAGATCAAAGTCATCGATACTCAATATCTCGTTACCTTCGAACTTGACAGCCAACTTTTTAACAATAGCTCTCCCAATGTTACTGACCAATGTTCTTTTTGAGTCAGCTTTTGACTCGAGTTCAATATCAAAACTTAGATTCGTTGTTCCTGGGATAATGACATCACCACTTCCTAAATTTGGAAACCTAACCAATAATAGCTGATTTTGATCGATCTCACTCGGATTGTGTGTGACAATTACTTTTTGACGAGAACCTTTTACACCGTGGGCAGTTCTAAGTGAACGTTCTGGATTTAACCTCTTTCCATACTTCATTATTAATTATGATATATAATTAATTTTTACTTTTTATCTCGTTTTAGCGAATGTGCAAAACAACGGTTCTTCCTAGGTCTTCTTTTAGTATATTGTCATGCTGATCTGTGAGTTTCAACGTGAGAGACTCAAATACACCATTTTTTAATTTTTTGTATTGAGGGTTTTTAGGCTGAACATGTGTGAAGTCATTATATTCAACCAGGTGATAGCTTAGTAAAATATCACTTAGCTTTCCATTCTCAAGATTTTGAGTGTTGTCGAGTTCAGAGAGATGTAAATTCATTTTGGTTATTTTAGCGAGCTTATTTGTTCTGATTATATGAGGGTCTTTGACTAATGATTTAAAACTTACCTCACCTTCTAAAAAGGCACCTGCTAAAAAGGCATTCAATTCCCTGCTCGTGAATGTTCCTTTAGGTACCAACTTTTTAGCTTTCCCATCAGCAGACAGTTTCACTGTTAGGTCTGTGGTTATTTCATACGTAACATTGTCTGCAAACATATCAACCAATGCAATTTCTTTTGAGCCATCCAAGTTTTGAATGGGGTAAGATAGATATATGGTCTTTTCTCCTTTTGCGATATTTACCGTGATATACATTTCTTGTATTAAATAGAAGATAATATTATTAAATAATAATGGAGAATATTTTTAAATATGTTCCCAACGCGCTTTATAAACCAAATGGAGGGCAATATCTCCAGATATTGAATGCTAAAGATTTATACAAACAAACAATTATCGTCTCTGAGAGCGGTTCTTTCCCCGCAACTTTTCCAAATATATTTACTAATTACGAAATGGATGAAAATGATCAACGTATGAAAATTTGGCAGGAACAACCGTTTAAATTATGGCAAACCCAACTCAATTTTGTCACTTGGTGTGCTTCAAGCGCTTGTGGAGTCAGTTCTGAACATCTGAAAGAAAGTCGCTCTACTCCTATGATTAGAGCAGTATATCGTTTTCATGTCTATTATCATATTAGACGAATCATTAAGCGTCTTCAGACACCTCTACCTTTTGAAAACGGTTTCAACCAATACGATAATCCTTATAACAAAGAAGAGTTTTTAAAAATCTGTAGTGAATATGGTGTCGATTCTGATCCTAAAAAATACACAGGACAATATTTTTACAGCTCGTATCAAAAAAGACGTAGAGACTATCCAACGCCAGGTCTGAGTTATTTCACGGACGACTCCATGACACGATGGATTATAGAAAAATCTAAAGGCTTTACAAAAACAGGTCTTGTAAAAATTTCAGAGAGTGTTAGAGCATATGCTTATCTTGTTCTTAGTTCGCAAGCCTCAGCTCGTTCTTCTATTTTAGGTAATAATTCAAGTGCTTTGACAGCTCAAAGAGTTTTTATGAACAACTTTGAAGACATTGTTAACCGCAGAGTTGATATTCAAGATGACATTAAACGTTATCAAGATACTTTAAATTACGCTTCAAGCAAAGTTGATTATTCTGTTGGACAAGGTATTTACATGTTACCTAGTGACATGAATCTAAACATCAAGTCGGGAGTGTCTGGTTATAATAATAAAATTCTCATATCTAATGACAACTTGATCCTCGGAAGAAACAAAATGATTAATGTTATGCAAGAGCATCATATTTCACCCAAAGTGACTAGCTCTCAAAAAGAAGTTCACAAAAGAGTAGTGAGTCAAACAGATTCACTCCCATCTCACGAAGAAGAGAAAATAGCTTTGGTTTTAGCGATTACCACGATGTTTAGTATATGGTATTATTATTATTATTGAAAACAAAACTCTATTTTAGAGAACCCTTAGGTTTTTGTACCGACAGCCACATGTCATAGTAGTTTAGGTCCATGCTAACACTTCTAAGCCCTGACGTTTATGTTGAATTTCGATCGATTTGACGGTAACCTGAATGTCTCTGTGGACCAGTGAAACCTGACAGTGATTAATCACCCAGACCGAAGTCTACCCAAACCGCGATATATCCAACGCAACTGCGGGGAAGTGCGCACTCATGCAAGTTTTTCAACCAGGACATGAGAGACCGAGTGGGGTTCGAACACACGACCTTGTTGTTACAAGTTAGCGTTCTTATCCACTAGACTACTCTGACCTGTATGTCATATGTATTGTTAGCTTATTTATGTTATAAAATGAAACTTCTACAAACTGCTTTTTACTACATTTTTATGAGATATTTAATTGTTTACAATTATGAGTAATTTGTGGTTATAATAGAAACTACTTATGTAATCAAAATAACACGTTTCATAACTCGTATCGCGTTATGAAAACAAAGATGATAATATTAGCTATAGTAGGGAAATTCTGAAATCATATGATTTCTGATGACGTCATAGTTTTGCCCTAACATCCGCACTTTCCTATCTCTCGTGTTGCCGTGCGCTAACCCGTGACTTAAATTTCAAACAAGAAATCGGGACTGGAAAGTGTACTTATGAAAGGAAGGTAACAGCTGGTTGTGTTAGTTACACAGACCCAGTTCGAAGGAAAACTCCGAACCAGGCGGGAACCATGAACCGGTAGCTCAGTTGGTAGAGCGATAGGACTAGAATTCCTAGGTCGTGGGTTCAAATCCCGCCTGCTTTGGAGTTTTCCTTCGAACTGGGTCTGTGTAACTAACATAACGAGCTGTTACCTTCCTTTCATACCATGAAGGAGCGCAACCTTATATCAAAGTGTACTTATGTTGTAGATCTCAAAAAACTGATCAAAAAATGTATGGAGTCGCAGAGATATAATCGGTCATAGATTTGGATGATGTCATAGTCGCAGTACCAAATAAAATTTAGGCCCAAATGTTGTGTGACCCCATTACCTGAATCACCGACCCCAAAAAATGTCAGTCATCCCTTTTGGTTCTCTAGATATTTCCCCAAAAACGTCACATTCCATTAGGGATGCGTAGCAATGATTCGCCGTGATCATAAAATAACTGACGTCAGATGCCACGTGCTTTTGAAGTAATCATCAAAAGGTGTCTCTCGCATCTACATGGTTTTAAACACACCTAAGAAGAACTTGAGCGTAAAATCTTAGTAATTATATCACTCTCTAAAATAAAAATAATAAAATAATAAAACCCTCAATACTGGGCTCCTGCTGCTTTCAAATTTCCAGTTAACGTAACAATCAAAAGTCTAAAGTTAATGTTAAGAAAAAAAATCGAATCAAGAATGAATTAAAGAATGAAGAAGTGAATGTAGATTTCAAACCTATCATATTCAACACATGCTTCATGCTTCGCTTCTGTTTTGTTTGCTTCACACCAGTTCAATTAGCTATGTATGTTGCTATGAATCGGGTTTGAAACACCCTATTGTATATCAGTCCTTATTAGAAATTTCGCACGTCTTTTTTCTTTAACCTTTAGACTCCGCTGTTTTTTCTGTGATTGGCCACAATGCGCGCACGTTTTTTTTAAAAATGAGCCTTAAAGTTTGTTCTAGTTATGCTACAGAGTTCAACTATCACATTTTGGAAACCTCTAAGGCTATTCTTTCACCTTATAAAAATAACTTAAGATAACTTAAACAACTATTTGGCACAAATCAAAATCTTGTTACCATTTTTGTAATAAAGTGTCCTTGATATATGTACATGACAAGGCAATGCACACAAACCTATCAAAAAATCTGAAATTTCAAGAAATTAGCAAAATCACCCTATTTTTGGCAAACTTTATGTGAAGCTTGATTTCAGATAATGAATTAGATACCTCTTATAGACAATTAAAAAACAAAATTTAAAAAATATCAAAAGAAATAGTCTAGAAAGTATAAAATAGTCCAGCTAGAAAGAAGAAAAACTGAAAAACTTGAAACAGTTCAACTATATAAATAAAACCGTTGTGGAACACAGTGGTAGGCTACTTTGAGGAATACAGTTCTTTGGCAAAGTCACTTTTGGTGTGATAGATCTCAAAGCAAGGAGATACACAAAGGGGTACACCACACTCCCCACATTCATGTATCACATCTTTTCATACACCCGTTTGGTGACAGCAGACACACCAACTTTGTTTCTGTCCCAGGTTTTGATTCTTCTGTAATGGGAAATGTTTTTCTACCAAACGCAGTGGGTTGTGCATGGGTCGTCATCCTTGATAGAGGGATCTTGTTGATTGCACACAACCTCACTGGCATCTCAGGCATTAGAATCTGGAAGGAGTAAAGGAAACTTAGACAGTCTGGAAACACTCAAAGTGTTTGTGCTGCTCGCACCGCGCTGTGTTTTTACAGAATTTTCAGTAAGATTTAGCTTCAAAATTAAAAAAAACATCAAACAAATTGACCAAAAGAATGAGGGAAGCTTCCAATATCAACTCACCATCATCATCACAATCATCATCACAATCATCATAATCTAAGTCATTGATAAAAGAAACCAATTGGGCTTCGGTTAGTGGTTTTTTTCTATTGCTGGAAACAACAATTTTGACATCATAGTATGGAACGCCGTTACTGCCTTATGTGTCAAAATTTCTTTTCTTTACGTGGATTCTTTATTACGTTAGATAAGTTTTAAATGGTGTTATGAGAGTTTATCATTACGTTATGAGAGTTTATTATTGTGTGATGTGCATTTTTCATGACTTTATCAAAATTTTGCATTACGTTCGCTGCGTTTTTCTTTGTGTTCGGAACTTTCTTCATTGTGTTTGGCAGAATTTCTTTAGGCAAGTTTTCATTATGATGCAACTTTTCATTATGTACTTTTTCGTTATGATGTGGAGGAGAAGAGCAAAATATCTGCAAAGGAGGGTGCTAATTATATGATGCCATGTTAGAAAGCACAAAATTATTGAAGAAACAAACTGTTGGTATACTTACTTGTGTTACTTGTGTGCGTATTCGAACGTCTTGTTCAGGTATGATTCTTCGTCAATCACGCCTCTGTCAGCTGAAGAATCTTCGTAAACCTTGAGTGCAACTTTATTATATGGTATTTTATAGTTATGTTCATGTTTTTTATAAATTTTCATAAGATATTAGACTATTTCTAGAGAAACAAAAGCTACAAAAAATAATGGCAAACGCAGCGATGGTGAATATTCTGGAAAATTTGGGTCTCCATGATGTTATTGAAAAATTCGCTGCTGAAAATATAACGCCAAACATTGTCCCAAAAATGTCTTTATTTGAATTTGCAGCTGTTGGTGTCACTAAAAGAGACATCATCATGCAGGGGCTAATACAGGTCAAATTTCATAGCGGTAACCGCTATTGGGCGCCAAGATCGAGGCGCCCAAATTCAAAAAAAAAGGGAAAAATTTTTTTTTGAAAAGATCAAAAAAGAATGTGAGAAGAGCAAAACGAAAGAAAGGGAAAAAAGGAATCGTGAGGAGAAACAAAACTCGTTCATCTTATTTTAAAGCGGAAAGACAACCTCGTTACCGTCGCTTCTTCTCTCTTTTGCGCTAAATCAGACTTACGATTTAGCGTAAAGCAGAGAAGAAGCGCTGGGAAAGAAGGGCACTCTGTGAGGTTTCCGTACCTGGTTACCAAGGCTAAGTGATAACTTTACGAACTGAAACTTTCGAAATGATTATATAGTCCTGTAAAATATACACAAAGTAAGGAAATCAAAAATGGCGGAAGGTAAACACGCCGATTCGCGTGATTGAATTTCGAAGAACATTTGAAGATTCTACAGGAAAGACTGTTACGACACGAATAACAAGAAATGAGAAAGCTTTAAGGGACTAAGAATATGTATAGTATGTTAAAATAGAACGCATTTTAGACTATTCTAGGCCCTCAAATCGAAAATTTTTCGGGGCTTCGTCCCCGGACCCCACAGAGGGGGCTTACAGCGCCCCTCCTGACCCCCAGCTGCATTTGTTCGCCTGATGAGCGAAGCGAGTCAGGCTCAATGTGCGGCTACCGCCGCCCAAATTCAAATCCTGTATTAGCCCCTGTCATGTTTCTCCGAATTAAATGCAGTGTTTTTGGATCTTCATCACCAGATAAAGCTCAGAATTTTAATGGAGGAGCTCCAAAGTTTCTGATCCGGGAGAATCTTCTGTCCAATTTGTTAGGCGAAGGATTTCCAGTGAGAGATATAGCAAGTTTGATCTGCGTTTCAGAACGTACTGTATATCGACGTATGCAAGATTTCGGTCTTACAGTGAGAAATTTTGATGATTTATCAGATCTGGATATTGATGAACATCTACTTGAATTGACCCAGCTGTATCCAAACTGTGGAGAGAACATGATGAATGAAATGCTTAAAAACAAAGGCATTCATATTCAACGGTTCCGTCTACGTGAAAATTTGCACGGAGTGGACCCTGATGGTATTAAGAGAAGAAAGAAAGATCGCTTGAGCAGAAGAGTACAATGTACAGGGATCAAACCACCTTTGGCACTTAGATATAAATCATAAACTTTTAAGGTGGTACTTTATTATTGTCGGAGCAATAGAAGGATACAGCCGCCTACCCGTTGTGTTAGAATGTACTAGCAGCAATAAGGCGACAGTTGTACTCAATAGTTTTTTGAAAGGAGTTGAGGAGTATGGTCTTCCAATGCGAGTACGATCTGATAAGGGTCTTGAAAATGTCCTGGTCGCAGATTACATGCTAGAAAATCGAGGCACCACTAATGGCAGTTTTATTATGGGGAAGAGTACTCACAACCAAAGAATAGAAAGACTTTGGAGAGACGTTTTCTCAGGTGTGTTAAGTTACTTTTACGAGCTATTTTATTTCATGGAAGAGCAAGGTATCTTAGATCCACTGGATGAGGTGCATCTTAGGTGTTTGCACTATGTAGTTTTACCAATGATCAACGATAGACTGAAAAATTGGAATGAAGCGTGGATCACTCATCGTATGCGCACAACTAAGTCATCGCCACTTAAAATGTGGGTATCAGGCCAAATGAATAACCAAGTTGGTATTGAATTTTCAGAGGATGAATTGAGGTATTATGGGGTTGAAGGGCATATTGATGACAACGATGATGATTCAGTGCGACCTATATTTTCTGCTCCAGATATTCTTACCGAAGAAATGATTCAAAATATTAACACTAATTTAGCAACTTGCGTTTTGAATGATAGCGTTGGAATTGACGTGTTTATGAAAACTTTAGATTTAGTAACAGTCCTGACCGCTGAATATAGCTGAACGTTTCTTGTAGAGTGTAACACTGTACTTTCATTGATTGAAAACCGGGAAATCTAAGTTTTTGAAAGAAAAAAATTGGTTATTCGAAAGCTTCAAGCTTTTGCGAGATTTTTATTTGCAGAATGAGGGATAATATTAACTTTGTGTATACATGTACTATAACATTTTAATTTTTTCTCTAAAAATATATCAACCTACACTGCTCTTGGTATTAATGACGTTATACATAGGTGGTTGTTGTTATAACATTATAAATAAAAGTTTAGTGTAAGTTGCTGTTGGTTGAGCCAGGTACCATGAATTTGAATTTGGCAAGTACTTATAGATTTCAAAACAATCTCTAGAAAAGTGACATATTTATCCTATACAATTATTTACACCAAAATATTATAAAAACTTTTATCCACAAAACCTATATCTAATCTATATCTATAAGCAGGTTCAAAAGTAGCTTCCTGTTGTGGAACGTCCCATTTGATAACCAACAATATGAGCATCATTATTGATCACCTCAGATAAAACAGGGAAAGTGCTGGAATTTTAGATATTTTTATAAGGTCCTAAGTTGTTCTTTTACCAACGGCAAGATACACTTAAACTACTCACAAATACCTTTGGTAAAAACCTTTGATAAATACCACAAAAAACTTTGATAAGTACAATAAAAACTTTGATAATACAATAAAAACTTTGATAAGTACAATAAAAACTTTGATAATACAATAAAAACTTTGATATGTTTATACTTCCTATAATCTAGGAAAAAATGGGTCAAAACGTCAAGACCCACACTCGATTCTAAAAGTAGACATGTTTTCTTGCAAGAAAATCCACAGTAGAAATGTTCACGTTTTGACCCATTTTTCCCTAGACTCCTACACCAACTATTAAACTAACCCAAAGTAGGAATTTGAGAACGCATAGTCATATAGGTTGAACAGGTTTTTCACCAAATCTTCTGTCAAAGGGTGTTACAATGATGGAGCAGGCAAGGAACTTTCTTTTGTTGCTCCCTTCTTCTGCAAAGTGAGGTTCCAAGAGAGAAATAATCCTTTTAATGGGACGGAACAGATGAAGAAACGTTGGTATCTTCCTTCCTACCTATGTATATATCAAGATAAAAAAGTAGCTACATTATTTAGATTATCAAAAGTTTTTCAGAAAAGGAAATATTGCAGAAATTTTTTTTATATTTACTTCTTCCTGAAACAATTGCATTTGGGAAATTATGTTTTTCAATTTTGCAGTTGACCATATTAATGTAGAAATACCAAAGTTGTTGCTGTTGGATAAGAAAATATAAACAGATGTTTCAGTATCAGTAGTGGTATATCAAAAGTGAAAATATTATCAAACAGTGTATCTTCAGCAGCAGACCTACCACATCTTGAAACATGTGATCTCAAATCTTTTACTAAAATAGAAGTTCCACATTTTGTACACTTTTCTTTTAAGGTAGATGCACTGCTCTGTATCAATGACTTAGTTGATAAGTGATTCTGTATCGGTCTTCTATACACTTTGCACTGGCTTCCACCCAAAGTCATCTTGAGGTCTTTTGCCGCAAGGCTGCATTTTAATACCATCAAATCCTTTGAGTTTGAGACAGAAGTCATGAGTTCGAAACCCCCACTATCTTTTAACTGTGGAAATGCAGTTGTTTCTGTTAATTTCTTAAGGACATCATCCTCTGAATCTCCCAAAAGTAGTTGAACTTTTTTCAGACCTAGACCAGCCCTTTGTAAAGCAACTTTTTCATCAGTGGATGGTGTTCTTATAGCATACTTTGATGCCAAACAAAAGAATTGCACAGTGTATGTGCGGGAATCTGGATCACCTTTCTTCTTTTTTTATTTCCACCTTCACCACTACTACTGCCACCAGTGGATCGTCCTTTTCTTTTACCACCAGAGAACAAACGGGATCTTACGAATAAGACACCAGAATATGACATAGTTCTTTTCTCTGTTGTTGTTGTAGGTGGCAGTGTAGTTATGGTTGCTACATGAGGTTGAGGGTGGAAGCTGATGATGATTGAGATTGGCGGCGCCTTCTAGCCAGATCTCTTATCGTGATTCTATCACCAATTCTCACAACACCCAACCGTGAATAGTCAGAATCTGTTGCTTTACATAATGCTGGAATATCAATATTTTCTTCCACAAATTTATCCAAAACTTCGCGTTCTTAAAAAGTTCTGCAACAGCTGTATCCGCCATTTTAGCAAATTAACATCTAATTTCGTGCTTCCGCAACATAAGCTTACGTTGTAACACTCTCCTTCGCAGAAGTGTGCTGTTCTCCTCCACATCATAATGAATAAGTGCATAAAGAAAAGTTGCATCATAACGAAAAAGTACATAATGAAAAGTTGCATCATAATGAAAACTTGCCTAAAGAAATTCTGCCAAACACAATGAAGAAAGTTCCGAACACAAAGAAAAACGCAGCGAACCTAATGTAAAATTTTGATAACGTCATGAAAAATGCACATCACACAATAATAAACTCTCATAACGTAATGATAAACTCTCATAACACGATTTAAAACTTATCTAACGTAATAAAGAATCCACGTAAAGAAAAGAAATTTTGACAAATAAGGCAGTAAAGGCGTTCCATATCATAGAACCCAAAAGGTTGGTTTTTTCTGAGCGGAAATTTAATATACTTTCCGAATATTCAATTGGTTAGGCTCTAAATCAAGCCGTTTCAGAGTAATTAATGAATTGTCAAGGCTATACCTAAAAACACCATATGGCGTCACTCTGCACCTAAAGGTAAATTTCTTATCAGTTTTATTTTGGAAGCGGTGGAAATGGACATGTTTTTAACGTCATATATTTTGTAAGTTGCCTTCATGTTTTTGCTGTTTGATTGCATGCATATTTTTGATTTTGATTTCATTTGCAGTTACTCTGGTTTTATGTTTGGTTAATGATATTTTTGTAGTTTTAAATTCTTTCACTAGCTTCCTTTGTCACTAACCAGAAAATCAGCATTTTGTACTTTTTTATTTCTTAAACCACAGAACCTTAAAATATGGTGTTTTCTGTTCCAATAGCAGCCATGTGTTGAAAGATATTTCAGGTTCAATTTGTACAAATAGCTCTTCTCCCTAAAATTTAACATTCTAAATTGATCATTAAGAAATCAATGAGTTTTTCCAAACTTAATTTTCAATATCCTAATTTCCTAATGTTGACCTTGGATCATAGTTTCCATGAACAGTTACAGCCATTTAAATCTTTTTGTTGTTTTCATGTGCGCACAATTTATTTCTAGATCGTATCGTGAAAGAATTTAATATGAATATTTTTCATGTGTTTCAGATCTTCAGAGTAAAAAGATGTTTTAGTGTGCAGTGTTGATAATGAACAGGTAAAATGCTTTATCTGGAATACCTACAGAGTTTTTAATTAAAAGGGTGAGGAGTACTTTTTTCCATTTTGACGTTACATTTTTTAACCACGGGGAACCATTGCATTGCATCTCGAATCGTACAAAGTGCTTTTCGGAAGATATCTCGAGAACTGCGTTTCACTGGTCCACGCAACATTGGTGAACAGGGCTGTGATGTTTGATCGCCGACATCTTGGTAACGGTTACTCGATATTTCAGATCAGTTTGATGTAATTTCTCAACATCGTTCCGTGAATAAAGTTTTTGTATCCATTTTCTGAGACGTTATTTTTTTTAATATTGAAACACACAAAATATTTTACACAAGATTCAATTTATTTTAGAGAGTGAAAATAGATGATGCACAGCGCCTATTTTTTTTTTTATCTTCCAAGTAAAACGATTTTTTTTGTTCTACGCTCCAGTGTTGATTGCAAACTTGGAAAAATGTTTTATCTAGGTTTTGTCTGTTTAAGTGGGTCTTTAAAATCACGGGAACCATCGCATTGCCTCCAAAATTAGACTCAAAGTTATTTGGAAAACATCTCTAAAACCTCTAAGAAAATAACTGGTATTTTTATGGTCCGTGTTATTGACGAAGTGGTGACTGCAACACTAATTCACTTTCTGTTTGTCATTTTGTAAATTAATTTTTCGACACCATTTTTGAGACGTCATTTTCA
Organism: Turritopsis dohrnii; assembly: GCA_027922465.2. Lineage (NCBI taxonomy): Eukaryota > Metazoa > Cnidaria > Hydrozoa > Anthoathecata > Oceaniidae > Turritopsis > Turritopsis dohrnii. The sequence goes on along the minus strand of BQMF02000592.1, from coordinate 209,092 downwards.
GAATTAAGATTCGTAAAAAATTTTTACATGGGTTACTAGTATTTCATATTATCTTTTTGGATAAAAATGATGTGGATTTAGAAACACAGCTTGAAATCTTAAATTTTGTAAACTGGTTTTTATATATTTTGATAACAAACGATAAAATGTTATATGAATAACGTTTAATGGTTAAAAAGAACAAAACAATATTTATAGTTCTTCTGTAACGTTACTACGATTCTTAAGTAACGTTATAACATTATCACTGAAACGATAATATCGTTTTGGTATCTTTATATTTTTTAATCAGTAATGTTAGAACGTTTTATGATTTTATCATTATAACAAATAAATTCGTCTCCTGTTTATTATAAAACACACAATAGGCAACAACAGCAATTGCGCCTTCAAAATAAATATCTCATGAGCACAGCAGCTACTACTAAACACATTAGTTTCGGTAAACTTCATCCCTCCAGTTAAGGCTAATTTTCGTTAAGACTTATTCCCTTTTTGCTTCGCATCAAAATTTCCAAAAGCATGGCTTGGCTTCGCTGTTCATAAAAAGGTTTTAGTAAAATTATCCACTTACAACAACGGTTTTTAGAATTGATTTCTCTCAGCAAAGTATACAATGAACCATTTTTATCTATAGGAAGATTTAGAATTCATATTTCATATTTGGAGTATGTAGTTTTTGAAAATATATGGCTGATGAGGAACTTGTTCACAAAACAAAGTTGTTTTCATTCTAACACAAGGTGAGTATTTTGGTGCCACATATTTTGAGTATATCTTATTATAATAATCCGCGATTGTGCATACCACTTTTATTTTAGAGAGTGATATATTTTTTTTTTCACAGTCAAAACCTTCTTATTTTTTCCCTTTTCGTTATAAAGCCACGCAGAGCGAGAGCATTTTTTTTTATTTTCCGCGATTAGTATATGCTCCTCCGTTTTGTTATTTTTGGTTTGCGCAGTGGAAATCAGCCGAAAAACGTCTTTGGAGGAGTGCGAGCAATGCAATCTTCTTCGTTCGACATTTGTCAACGATTATTTCGTGAGCAAGAAACTTCGCGAAGAAGACGTATTTCTTTTTGTATACGAATATTTTAATTTAAATTTGATTGTTTTAGGCAGCAAATCGACGAAAGAACTGACGAAGAAACACAGGTTTGTATGCACGAAGGTATTGTTATTATTATAAAACGTTTTATTATCGTGTTTATTGCTAAACTTTTACCCTTATTAATAAAAGAACACCACGTGTAAGTGAGTTAGTTGTTTGTTTACAATGAAAAATCATATTTAGATATACAGAAGAAGTGCAGTGAAGTTTTTAAAAATTAGCTGCAGAAAGATCGAACGAACAAAAGGTATTATTATAAAACTTTTATTTTTGATTAATAAAAGAACAAGTTAGATATATGTATTTGTATTTAAATGTATTTAAATGTTTGTTTACGTTTTAGTTATCAAATATCGCTATACAGAAGAAAGTGTAGTGAAGAAATGCAGAACAAAATGATGTTTTTTTACACAGTAAGGAATGGTTTTAATTTAGTTTTGAAAGATTAAATACTATAGCTTTGAATAGATATCTTATTATATGAGTTCTTTTGTTTAGTTTATATGCTACTGGATGAAAAACGAAGACGAGAGTTTGTTTTGGTAACGCGCGCTATTATTATTTTTATAGTTAGCAAAGAAGATTTGATTTGATTTATTTACAGATCAATTAAAAATGGTCCCACAGCTATGACTGTTTTCCTTTCTCATGGCTGTGGAAGTAGGGAATGTGTTATGCTGTCAAATTGTATCTATTGATGATGTTTGATGCTTTGTCTGCATGCCTTTCTGCCAGCCATTTATGCCTTTTGTTTTGGTTTGCTTAAATATGGTTGCATTAGTAGTAAGTATTGTAGCTGTTCTTTACTGAAATCTTTTTCTTTTAGGTCAGAAAAGAAAAAGTGTAGCTATTTATAAACGAAATTTATAAATGTATAAATGAAACACATGGTATGTTGAGAAGGTTATTTAAGAGAAGAATGGATTATGTATTTCATTGCGATTGTACTACAAAAAAGAAGCATTGCTGGGGTATATTTTTCTTCAGTTTATATTTGTTTACGGCATTCATTATTTTGTGTTATGTTACTTGCTACATACATACTCGCTAGGTATATACGTTTAGCATTATGTTTTTATTTGTTGCTTTTAATATCTTCTGGGTATTCAATTATGGTTTTGGTGAAAGTAGGGCATTTTGTTGTTTCAATTATTTTTATTAATTTGATGTTTGGTTGTGTATGCTAGGTAAAAGTCTTTATTCTGTTCAGCTCCAGTGTTGAGTGAACCCGTATTGACTCACAGTATCGGTTGACTTTATAGACCAAATTTTATTGTTATCTTTAGGATAAATGCGTACTTGAATTTTCTTTTTGTTTTTTCTTTCTTTTTGTTTTATTTTTTATTTCAATATTGTTATAGCATGATTAGGTTTTCGGTATTACAATTCAAGTATTAATTTTTTAGGTAATAATAAAAAAAGCATAAAGAAATGAAACTCATGGTTTTAATCATGACGTTGATGGTTTTGGGAAGAACAGACTACATATCATTTCAAAAATTCATTAATGGTTGCAGTCGAGTAATAACTTTGGAACAAAAGAAAAAGTTGGAAGGTATCAATTTGTTTTGAATTAACATTTTGTAATGTTTGGTTTCGTATGTCTGGGTAAACAGTTCTGTGTTATATATTGCCATTTTTTTTACATTAAAGTTACTTCTCTTCTGCGTATAAATATATTATTCTGAGCGATGTTGCTATTTGTTTCTGTTTTTAATCTTCTGAATGTAAGAAATGAATTAAAAAATTAATGCCTGTAGAAACTTTTACACGAGTTAAATTTCGCAACACAATGCATACTGAACATGGGTGGCGAGCGACGCCGCCTGGGATGTTTTTGAGTTGCGATTCTATGATTTATTTTTTCGTCACGGGGTACGTACACGGGAATGGTGGATTTGACCTAATGTTTTCGAAGTTAAGTTCGGTAAAAAGTTTTTACCCGGGATACTAGTTTATATCATAATGCTGGTTGGGTTTTGTGCGAATATATTTTGATAACAAATTTATTGAATAAACAAAGCTATTGTTTGGTGTTTTTAAGTCATTAAAAAAGGTTGCCTACTCATGAAATAGATGAACTTGGCTGAAACAAAACTTAGTAAATCACATGATATTCAGCACTGTTTTATTTGAGATGAATTATGTCTTTATAAAACCTGATATATATTAAGCTTACATGCTGGTAAAAGCTGACTTTTCTATGACTAAAATTCAGCATAAATTATTATGTCATGCATTTACTCCGGCAGTGGAGGGGTCGAATTAGGAAAAAAATTCATACACAGCTGAAGCCTGTTTTAAAAGTTACTTTGACATCTATATTTTTCAGATATAAAAACCCACCAATCAACTCCATGGCAAAATTGAGTCATGAGGGGGTCAACCTTAGGACCTATTTCTCAAATTTTGCGATTTATAAGGGTTTTATAGGTAATTTTGAAATATATGTGTTCTTTTAGATGCTCATAACTCTTGTATTTTTTATCATATAAAGATGATTTCAAAAACTCCATGTCTTAATGATATTGTATATATTATGTCTCCCTCTAAAAATATTTGTTGAAAAATTTTTGAAGGCTTCCAGAAAAATTAAAAATGGCGGAATATTTTTTTTCAGGAAAAAAGGTTAGTAAATGTGTTTAATAATTTTGTTTTGACTTTCGATAATGAATGGAAGACATTGCAATGGTGATATCGAAATGGAATGATGTTTGTAGAATATTTTCAGTGTGCTTTGAGTGTTGGTTTTACTGATTTATATAACTCAATGAATATCTTATTTGTATATTTTAGTAGAGAAATAATCATGTAGATATTATTTACAAGGAGTCAATGGTGGTTCAAGGCAGCTATATACATCAGCTAGGTATTAAGTTTTTATTATTTGCAATCGCATAGACGAAAGTAAGAGAATATCTGGACAGAGTCTTTATTATTCTAAGATCAAGGACAAAAAGTTTCACAGTGATTCATTTACAGAAGATATTCTTGTTCCAAAAAGTTTATACCAAGGCAAGTTTATGACATTGTTCTTGACTCTCCTGTTTCAGGACTATAATGGCCAACATTTGTTTGATCTGCTGTGAAGCAGGTGACAAGCTCACCAAAGTTACCGACTGCGGTAAAACATCACTCGTCGAGTTTGCAAAGTTGCGAGATGATGATCGTGTCCTGAATGAGATAGCCATGAATAAGGAGTTGTACGTTCATGAAGATTCCCGAAAGTGGTACAACAACAGGAAAAGAATTTCATCTGCATCTAAAAATCCCTCCCCTATTAAAAGGACAAGGCAATCCCTTTCTGCGTTTGATTGGAGGTAGAACTGTTTCTTTTGTTCTAAGCCAGTGAATCACAAACACAGCTGGCATCATGCTCGAACTTTGGATATAAGGACAACTATCCTTAAAAAATGTGACGAACGCATATCAAAAGATCCGAAGGATGCATGGGCAGTAGAAATTAAAGGACGTATCAATGACTGTATCGATGTTGTGGCTTCAGAGGCAAGATACCACCAAAACTGCCGCACCCTTTTTTCAAGTGGAGGACATCAGATTGCAAATAAGAATCTGGGGAGACCTGTCAACACCAAAATGAAGACTGCATTCGAAGCTGCTTGTGACATCTTGGAGAATGAGCCAGAGCTATACTCAGTTAGTCAATTCGCTAACATAGTGAAAGAAAAATCACCTTCAAATGAATCTTTCTCCAACGAATACTTGGTGAATCTTTTGAAAGAGAAATACGGGGAACATGTTGTCATCACTTCTCAAGGAATAGGAAAAAGTAACATCATAGCCTTCCAAGATACTGCAGAATATTTGATAGAAGAAAAATTCCAGGCAAGTGAAGATCAATTTACAACAAGTGAAAAACAAAGGATGATTAATATTGTTGGCAATCTTATCAAAGACGAAATAAGAAGTCTTGAAAGATCAGAGACCTACCCTTCTCCGAAAGAGTTAAAAGATAGTGCTTTTCTAGAAACTTGGCTGCCAGAAACACTTCGGAGCTTGCTGGAAATATTGATTCCTAACAGCATCAAAAGAGCCGCTCTTGGACATGCGATTGTTTGGGGATGCAGGAGGAATTTCAATTCTCCTATTTTATTTGGTTTAGGTGTTGAGTTAGATCATTGTTTTGGATCTAAATGGTTGACCAACCACCTTTCAAGGTTGGCATTTTCCGTGACAAATGACGAAGTCAGGAGATTCAGACAAGATATCATGGATGGTAATGATTGTACTCCTGACATTCCTCGTGGCTCTTTTGTGCAGTGGGTAGCTGACAACGTGGATCATAATTTACGAACAATAGACGGAAAGAATACATTTCATGGGATGGGCATTATTGCTTCTGTATCTCCTTTATTAAAAAATGTAACTGTATTTAAACGAAGTAAACAACGTTTGAAGATGAAAAGTTTGACAGCAAGTAAAGGGCCGTCCATCTATGAGTACATTGGGAAAGCAATTCCACCATCAATCATCAAATTCAAACCTCTTTCTACTGTTCGAGCAACAGCTGGGTTAAAATATGATGACGAGTCACTGCACGACTTGGCATGGATATCAAGTTGGTACTTAAAGGAAGAGAAATGTTGCAGTTGGTCTGGCTATATGCAAGATATTAATGCAAAAAAACAGTCTCATGAGCGGATCTGGGCTAGAGGAATTGCTGGAGGAAGTCTACGCAACTAACGTTATACCTCATATCTTTTCTGGCAAGGCGTACGCAAGAGCTGTTCGTGGGCATATGCTTGTACATGCTGCGTTCCTGGAAATGATTATACAAGATCTCCTCGACACAGAGAAGATATCATTGGCACAACTATCGAAGTTGAGCAGTCTCAAAGCTGGAGATGATGTATCAATATGTGAAGCCGAAAAAGATGGTTTCGATACTGCTATTCACCAATGGAGGGATCAGTTGTCACAGTTTCGAACAGCTAAGTATTGGATTCAATATATGGAATACATATCCGTAATTAAGTGTTACATTAAAGCGGAGCGAACAGGCGATTGGTTATTGCATCTGGGCAGTGTTGACAAAATGCTAAATCTTTTTGCTGCAACTGGTCATATTCACTACACCAAAAGTGCGAGAATATACCTTCAAGAAATGACCGATTTGAAAAACAAACACCCTGAAATTCATAATCACTTTGCCTCGTCTGGCCATCATTCAATAAGGAGATTGGACAGATATTGGTCTGGCTTGTGGAGCGACTTGTTGATTGAGCAGGTGATGATGAAGTCAATCAAGAGTTCTGGTGGTTTGACTCGGGGGAAGAGGCTTTACTGAAAGCGTTCGACATCAATGGGTTTCAACTGCTCATCAGGTTGCTTCTGTTCACGAAGGGATGGTAGAAATAACAAAAGCAAGTACAGGGTCATCTGAACAAGACATAGACATGTCAGAAGCAAGAAAATCACGCAACTCTGTTGATTGCCAAAAGTTCTACGAGTGGCTCAAACAACACAATCCATTTCACATAACTGATCATCGTTTGAAGTCTTTATCAACTGGTGTGACTGTGGAAACTGAAAGGCTGAATTGTGATAAAGCCGAAGAAATTGGAAAAGCAATTCATTTGACTTTGGATGATGTGACAATGGCAGATGCTAAAATCAAAAGAAAAGATCAAGTTGTTTGTTTGGATAGTAAATTCAACAGTGTCAATATCAACAGAAAGTCCGTCACAATCAACCCAACATTGCTGTTCAACAGGTTATCAGCATTGGCTGGCAGAGAAGAAAATATTGAAAAATATTTCAAATACGAGTTGACAACATACCCTCCATCATTGTTTAAAGACGGATTGCTGAGAAAACCAGACAAAGCCAGTCTTCGAAAACAGCTCACCCATTCAATGGAGTTAAAGTGATAGATGGAGGTGCATTGTTACACCAAATTCATTGGCCAAAAGATGTTACTTATGGCAAGCTTCTAATTCATCATGTATCATCTATCAAGAAACATTATGGCACCTGTCACGTCGTTTTCGATGGTTATGGAAGTCCGTCAATCAAGGATCACGAGCACGATCGACGAGCAATGAAAGGATCTTCACTTGAAATACAATTCAAAAACGACACCAAAGTCAACAGTAAACGAGAAGATTTTTTAAGCAATCCCAAGAACAAAAGTCTGTTCATCTCCAAGCTCGCTCAAATGCTGAGACATGACAGTCAAGGAGTGTTTTTGTCGAAGTCAGATGCAGACAAAAACATATATATATTGTCAAACTTGCTCTTGAGGTAGAGAATTTAGCCATTATCTTCATGTGTATTGTATTTATCTTGACTCTCTTGTACAACATTTTCATTTTTAGAAAGCGTACGAATCAGTAGTTGAGGTTTTCGCTGACGACACGGACATCGCAGTTTTATTGATGCACCATTGGAAAAATGAGATGTACAATGTAGTGTTTACTTCAGTATCAAAGGCTCTTGTGGTAACTTCTGTGATGATATACTAAATATCTTACCCTTCATACACGCGTTTAGCGGATGCGACACAACATCATCTATTTTTACCCTCGGCAAACTGTCAATATTAAAAAAGTTTAGAGGTAAGTTTGTGGCTCACCTAGTGACGACTTTTTATCGCATAAGATTCTGTTTTTCTAGATATTGCACTTATTTTCGAAATAATAATAATGCATTTTTTCCATTGTTTCAGCCAACAAAGACTTGAGGAATAGAGCTAAACAGTTATCAGAGCCTTGGCAGCAAGAAGAAGATCTCAAAAGAATAGGGAGAGAAGTGTTTCTTAAGTTGTATGGTAGCAAAGACAGCGATTCTTTAGGGACTTTGAGGCTAGTAAAAAGGATTTTCTTAAGGAAAGACCCTACAGACTACTACACATTAAGTGCTGAAATGATATGAGCTTTTAAGAACAAGAAAAATGTACAGCGTTTTAGTTAGTAGTCGAGTAGTTAGTATCAAGTTAGAGGTTTCAAATTGAAAGAATGCAGTCGGTCCATCTAAATAAGTTGTTAGTAATTTCTTTATCCAATCATTTATATAGATACGCGAAATACCAAGACATGGCCGCGAAAGGCATAATTGATCCAAGTAAGCTTCCCCCTACTGACGAAGCAGCCGACCAACACAGTCTCCGTGTATATTTCCAAGTCATGGTATGGGAAACGTTGGATCAATGTTGCATGGATCCTATCCACTGGGGATGGCAACGAATCGACGGTACATTTGATCCCATCCAAACCACCAATGAATGCGCTCCACAGGAGATTCTCAAGTTTGTAAGGTATGGCTGGTAAAGCTGGATGTCATTCCACCAGTTGCTCGTGTAGAAAACACGGGCTATCGTGCGTAACTGCTTGCAAAAACTGTCGAGGAGATTGCGAAAATGGACATGTAAGAGTGATTACTGCAATAGTTTTACCTTGAATATGGGCTATATTTATAAAAACTTAACATTTATCGTTATCTTCTTAGGACGAAGTAAGCGAAGATTTCAATATCGATGATGTTTTGTAAGAAGAGGAAGAAGACAATATATTTGACATCCTTACGAAATTTTATTAATTAAATATATATATTATAAATCTTATAGGTCTCAAGTTTAACTCCAATGTCTTTCTCTATTGAATAACAGCTGCAATCCTTTGCTAAATTTTGATTTAATAATAACGAAACCGTTGAAAAGCTCATAACCTTTCTATTTTGACAAAACTGGCCCAAGATGGTCAAAACGGCATTTGCTCGTGAAAATTCTGCCATTTTGGATTTCAATTAAACCCTAGAATTTTCAGGATTTTCAAATTTCCTAGTCTTTGTTAGAATTTTGAGCGTCAGTTATAAAAACTAATAATGATACAATCAGTAACCTTTTTAAAATTACCTATAAAACCCTTATAAATCGCAAAATTTGAGGAATAGGTCCTAAGGTTGACCCCCTCATAACTCAATTTTGCCATGGAGTTGATTGGTGGGGTTTTATATCTGAAAAATATAAGTGTCAAAGTAACTTTTAAAACAGGTTTCAGCTGTGTATGAGTTTTTTCCCGCTTTGACAAATTTTAGGGGTCAAACTGCCAGAGTAATTATGTTTCACTCCACACTCTACACTCACTTCATAATTTAATTTTTGTTTGCGTTCACTACATAATTTAATTTTTGTTTCCGTTCTCCTGCATCCCATGCAAGTGGTATTCAGACGACTCACCAAAATATACTTCAATTATTCAAAAAGTTAAATTGTTTCTTGTGTATGATAAGAGAGTTTTTTGTTCTTTGAATAATAATTTTTCTTATTTTAAATCACAACAAAAATTTTCAAACTTTCATGTAAACTATACTTCGTTTCCATATTATATCAGTAATGGAAACGATCGTTACTGATGTAATTCATTAATGACTGGATACTGCCATTTTGGTTCTGAGAAACAATCGTTTCTATATACCTTAAGGGAAGAAATAATTTGCGGAAGAAATCTGTGCGGAACTTTTTTTGCGGAAGTTATTTTGGCGGATTTCCCTCAAATCCGCAGAATTTTTGAAATTCTTCATCCACAAAAATTTACTCCGCAAAATTTTTGAAATTTTTTACCTGTAAAGAATTGATTTTTCACTTTGCTTTGCATAAACTGCAAGTCTCGTTAAAACGTTTGGAAAATGAAAAAGGAAGGAAGTCTTGGTTATTGAACATCTAAGGACTTGCTTTTTGTCAATATTGTATTGTCAACAAGCAGAATCTGCACCTGCGACAGGTTTAGCACTTCGTACTGTTGCTTTTACTTTGAGAAACGATCCTTTCCTTTATGGGAAGTTGACTTTGACTGAGTCATATTCTCAGTTGCTGGCGCTACATTGACCTTATCTGAGATAAGGATAAGACCAAAGATAAGACCCAGCTACATTATCTGTTTGTTTTAGCTTAGTATTATTTTTTGATATTTTAACTGATGAAAAATAGATGTTATTCCATAAATCTGCTTTTTCCATTGCAACTAAGGTTTGTTTATATGTGTTTCCCAACTTTCAATTTTATTAAATTTGTTGCATCCGCAAGATGCAATCATCAATTATATTTTGGCAGGGCAAACTCAGTTGTGTTTGGTTCTGTTGTAGTTCTATCAAATTATGTTTTGATTATGATGATCACAGCTTGTTTTTATTTCATTTTGTATCTATAAATTTTTAGCTTGTCTTGCAGTTTCTTCTGGACACTTCCCCAATCGCTACTAGAAAATCTGGTTGTGACTTGTTGACGTATCCATTCTATTTTGGTTGGGTTGAATTTTTGATAGCCACGTTTGCCAATAAGATTGCACGTCTTAATTTCTTCCGCAGAAAATATTGCCTTAATTAAATTAAAGGCACAAAATCAAGCATGTTTCCTGAGTGGAAAAAAATTTGGGCAAGGCTGAAAGAATCTTGTGCAGATATGGTGGTGTCCAGCTGTGGTGGTGGTGGTACAGGGCTGAAGTATTGGTCCATTGAAGAATTTTTGGAGACAGAGTTAATAGGTGGTTGTAGAAATGTTGGAGGGCTGCAGTGTTGAATGGTGATGGTATCAAGCTGTTGTTGCAATATATTTACAAAGTCTTTACTTCCTGGTAATGTTGATGATGTCTCGTGCATATCTGCCTCATCAAGTGCTTCATCATCATCCTGCATATCGGATGAAAACAAAGTCTGCTGAGAGGATTCTTGCTGAGCAGCTGCTATGTGATGAGACACCATATTACCATGGTCAGGTAGGATATGGTAGTTTTTATTCTGATCACTATTTTCTTGGATAAAGGCCAACTTTTCAAGTAGCAGATTAATATTGCTGTTGACCTCTGCCATTTGCTGTTCCATATACATAAGTCTTTTAGATGATTCCTCTTGATGTGTTGAGCAAGCACATGGTTCACAGCATCTGGATGGAATTTGAATCACGTTTAAGGTCTGTGCACACAATGGATTCTTTTACACCTAATAATAAAATTATGGTAGGAGTTGGAGTAAGCAGAGGCGAAAGAGGTAGCATAAAAGCAAAAGAATGCGAGAGGAAGGCCTGGTATTTACATAACTAATATTTCCAATTTTGCAATTATTATCATGTTTCCAGTTCCATAAATATAAAAATACATGGTTTTTCTCCATACAAAATTGAAATATTAAAATGTCATAAAAACTCTTCATAAATCGTCATAAATCGTAAAAATATTATTATAATTATAATTATATAATAAGTAATTTCAAATCTTAGTATTCCAGTATATTAAACGAAAACCTTTCAGAAGGAGTAAGTGATGTGGTCACAGAAAAAGATCAGTAACAATACTTAAATGAAATGAAAATCACTGTTAAATTAAGTGGGTGTTTATATGGAAGCGAGCTGGCTCGCTTAGCTGAGATCTCATTTATATTAAGAAATATATGTTTTTATTTAAATGTGTTTATATGAAAACAGAGCCAGCCCGCCTAAGTGAGATCTCGGTTCAATTTGCCGAGATCTTGTTTCAGTGGGATGGAAATTTTCCATATAAACATCCACAAACGGGCTAGAACAGCTGAGAAGGGTGAATTTCAAAGCGTGCGCATACTATTTGATAAACAAAAAAATAAGGTGAGCCAACCCGCTTCCATATAAAGGTGAGATGAAATTGTCTTGGCTAAGTGAGCCAGCCCGGCTAACTGGGCCAGCTCACCTCCATATGAACACCCCCTAAGAGGAATAACATAATACTGTTTACAAATCAAAAACTATGATACCGTCTGTCAAAAAAACTATGATTATGTAACACACTAATTTTTTTTTTAAAAAAATCCATTTTACTAAGAATCACGAAACTCAAATCGATAGAAATTTAAGAACATCCGGAGAATCATAATCTATTTTTTTATTCATATTGACGGAATTGGATCTGAAAATTTGTATGAATAATATAAAAACACAGGTGGTCGAAGGGAATTAATATCTTAATATCTTCCTGTACTGTATTTCCTCTGATAACCCCTGTGCACTCTATTAAAAACCGCTCTTTAAGATTAACATTTTAAACACTGTCCACTAATAAATGCTGCCTTTTCAAGGTGCAGCGTTTATTAGAAAATAAAAAATAATCCCAAATTGTTCCTGTTGAAAATAAATGCTTACGTAAATCTTGTCTTGGATTGTCTTTAATAAATTTGTATGGATTGGTGAATGCCCATTTTTCCCACTGTGGCACCTGTAAAAAAAAACAGTGTGAATTATAAGATCTTCCTTTTGCACCTTGCTTCTTTTGAACACCAAGCTTTCAAGCTTTTTTAGAACCAGTAAAATCTGACTTGAACTGTTCTTATTTTTGGAGCCTTTTTCAGCCTGAATTGTTCTTATATCATTCTCTGCTTTAGGAACACAGTTTCAAATTTCAGTCTCATTTTTGTTTTATGGAACTTCCAGTAAAATAGATACATCTTTTTACAAATAACTGGTTAAAAGCATGGTTCCTGATTTCTTGATTGTAAAAAAAACAAACAAACTCTTGAACTATTTACCAGTGAGAGAATTCACATCATGAATTGTTATATTTTTCTCCATAGGGTGAAATATATGTTAAAACTGGCATTTTCTTTCTTCTCCTCCTCCCCCTCCTCCTCCATTCACTTTTATAGCCGTGGTTCGGTATCGCCTAGCTAAAGTAGATAAGAATAGAGGCTAGTCTACAGCACGCCATTTTTTTCAGTCAGTGTAGATGAGCAGTGGAAGATTTTGCTTTTTTTCTGCTAGCTTTTAAAATGATTCAACAGATGAAGCGTTAAATGATGGAAATGAATCGTTTTAGTTCAGTTTCGTAAAAAGCTTTGTAAAACTTTTGAATGAACGTGTAAAAACCAGAAAAAATTGATATATCAATGCAATGATGTTTTGTTTTTGTTGATAACAATGTTATGATGATTGCTAATTAATTTTCCTCGAACAGCAAACCATTAAAGCTGTGGTTTCAGTGCAGAGGTGAAAATTCATTATCAATAGCCAGGCTGAAGATTTATTTTTATTTTACATCTTATTATAATAATCTGCGATTGTGCATACCACTTTTATTTGAGAGAGTGACATATTTACTTTTTTTTCACGGTCAAATCTTTCTTATTTTTTCCCTTTTCGTCGTAAAACCACGCTGAGGCGACAGACACTTTTTTTAATGTTATGTAATCTAAGTGTGACGTTTAATTTAACTCACGTTTTTTAAACCAATCAAAACGCAGGAATTTCTTTTTTCGCCATTTTGATTGGTTGGCGAAAATCAAAACGGAATCCGTTGTTAAATTATTATCCACGACAAACTGGTGATGCAAAGTTTTACGTACTTAAAATGCATAAAAGGCTTATTATTAACGGAAGATTTACATCACATTCAACATAGAAACAGAAGTCTGACTTATGAAGAAGTGCAATAAAACATTGCAGCATGGCAGAAAGAAAGTATATTTAATACGTACATGTTTGCAGTAGAAAATGTGGATGGATGTACAGTAGAAACTTGCTGGAAAGTAAAGAAAGTTTGCAGAGGTATTAACAGTGTTTACAGTACAAGATCTACTGGAAAATACAGAAAGTTTTCAGGCTCTACTTCACATATAAGCATACAAGCAGTTTTGCCAAGCGAAGAAAGCAGTTTAGTTTGTAAAAATGGTAGCCAAAGTGTGCTGTATATGTGTATAAGTATATGTGCTGGAAAGTAAATAAAGTATTAGTAATTTGTTTACAGGTATGAATATAGAAGTAAGGAGTTTAGAAGTGTTTGAAAATGGCTGCAGAAGATGATCAATACTGTTTGCTAACATGTTGATGTGAATTGGCAGTGAAAGGTATCCTATTTTGTTTGAATTTAAACTAAAGTAAAGTTGACATATTATATAATGATTCAGTTAGAACACAGTTAATATGCTGGGTAAACAAAGGGTTGTTTACTGTTGTTTTTTGAATTAGCCAGAGGAGATTTGAACTCAGTTTGAAAATATGAATGTTTTCAGTTGTTACAAAATCTTCAGCTATAGAAATTCTGTCATTGGTTTGTGTTTTTTGCGGAGTGTAGCTTTTAGCGGAATGGAGCTCATTTGGCAAGATCAAATATTGTCATCAAACACTAACAGAGAGATGCATTTCGGCTGCCGTAACTGGATGCAACCTCCTACAGGGTCATACAAAAAGTGCGATTTGGCTCACTTACCTTTGATTTTCGGAAATTTTGAGGTAGATAATAATATGGATGATCAAGCTCACAAGTGTTCAGGGTATAGCGTTTAGGCAAAATTGTCGATCTGTACGGTGGCGGTCAAAACAAAGTGGTTGCTTTTTGAGTTAAGTAGACATTTTCCCCCGAGAAATCTCCGAATGCTCCGAGGTTTTTTATGAACTTCCAACTGGGAAACCAGGAATACCTCTTATCCTTTACAATAATATTGTATCAGGCATAAACCAACAATGTAATTTTATTGAATGATATATTTCGAAACACTAGGTTCCATCATCAGATTCTTTCTAAAATTAAAATAAAAACAGTTTAAAAACAGTATAAACGTTATGTACAAAGGTTAAAAGCTAACTTCGTTATCAACATCTATCTACAACCTAATTACTAATTCATGTTGTTTATATTCGTCTCTCGTGTTGATTGACGGTTTCAACTCCCTGATGTATAATGCTTCCAAAATCATTAAATGGCTCATTGACCTCGATGATGACGCTAAGATGGTTACGTCATCGAAAGTGGGGTTGTTGTTACATCTCTTCATATGACGTGCTACCGGTTTTGACGCGTTCAAATGTTCCTTAAAACGGGTGATAAGATGTCGGCTCGTTTGTCCAACATAACACGACTCACATCGCGAACAATTGAATTTGTACACCACTCGACTTTTAAGGTCCTTTTCTACTTGCGTTTTCAATGATGGTAACAGATTTCTAACTTTTTTCATTGTAAAAACAACTTTGCATGGTGCAGTTATTTTCTTCAACGAATGTTCAAACTTGTCAGAAAGTCGGCCACGGTACTGAATGAATAGTAGTTTGACTTCTTTCTTTTCCTCATCCGGATCCGATTCTTTGTCTTGTTTGCCCAAAATGGATGTCAAACAATTTTTAATGATTGGGTTGTAGAAGCGTGGTGGATATTGGTTGTTTTCAAGAATTCCCTTTGCTTTCTCTAGACTTTCGTGGACTCCTTTCCATGTGCTACAGGCTCGTACAATTCGATGCACCATCCCTGAGACCACTAATATTGTAAGCTAATGAGAATATTGCTTGTTGATACTTTTGAAAATTTAAATCAAAGCTTCTGAAAGTGCATCTATGGATGCTCACAAGCTGTGTATCTGTGAGGAATAAAAGATACAGCTGTTATTTCTTCTCCATATTTATATGCTAATATCTTTAAGCCATGTTTATTCAACTTCGTGTTGTATTTTGATCCACCTAACTGTTTTTATTTCCACACACAACACAAAACAAGACATAAAAGTCCAATGATGATGATAAAATCTAATGTAAATGTTTATGTTTATGAGGTGTGTGCAGCAGACACACACCACTATGCCCCATAAAGTTTTATTCATAATATAGGTCCTTTTAGAGATTTATATATCCTTTTTGAATTCTTGATTGCAAGCTTATTATTGTTCATGGGAAATGATTTGCATGTTTCGTATATGATAAACTTTATGCTGACGACAGGTTAGGGAGAATATGTGTGTGTGCAGAAAAAAATGGCTTTGATATTTTCTATGTCTAAATCACTGAGACATCAAAACAGTATACAGTACATCACCATTCATGGAATTTGTCTATTTAAAAGAGTACAATCGTAGTCACATTTTATGATCAAATTGGACTGCTTAACAACAAAAAATGTAAACAATATATATAATATTTTATCCATCATATATATATTGTAAAATATTCTCTGATTTGGAATTCAATTAGTCAAATCCATAGTAGTATTTAATACATGTGTCTGGGTGAAATTTTATAAATTCTAGAGAAATAACTGAAGTAAAAATAGCTACAGCTTACAAATTCTTTAATTGGATAAGATAATTAAAAGAAAACAACAATGAAGAGCAAAAGAAACAAATCAGTTAATTTGTTTTTGTGTAATTATTGTTATTACTTTACATAATGCTACTTGAATTATTTCTAAAATTACCAGTTACGTAATTAATATAACTATATAATTATAATTACATAAAATATATATAATTATGTTAAATATATAAACATGTATACACAAGCGAACGAAATAAAACACATAATTATGTTAAATAATTTTGTTAAATATATATAATAATTTTGCTTAGTATCGTGAATGGGAAATTTATGCTCTTAATAATTTGTCTGTTGGTTTTACTATTTCAGGTGTATAAGGCATTATCAAGAGTAATTGTTATCAATTTATGAATTGAGACGAATCACTATAGTCGTGGAATATCTGGTACACTTGAAACAATGGAACTGCTGAACCAAGACAGGAGTAACAAATGTGACGTGTTAGGCATTTCCAGCATATGTGGTCAGGAAACATTGATTCAAATCAGTTACCGTTCATTTGAAAGGAATATGTGACGAATTCAAGGATGTTTTATGTATACAAATTGAGTTTTGTTGATTGACATTTGGTCATTTTCAAACATAAGTGGACATGAGAAGATGAAAAAAAATTTTGCATTATGGATTTGATTTTTTTTTACTTTGAAAGGTAACATATTAAAGGTTCAAAATCAGTCATAAAAAGACAGAAACCTTTACTGTACGTTTCAAACCCAGTGTACTAAAGTAGAGCGCTTTGAGAAAAATTACTTCAATAAATTTCATGAAAGCTTTGTGACCAATGTTTAACACATTTAAAAGTGACATGTTAAGTTTTTTTAAATTCAATATCACCAATAGAGTACTTTAAAGAGATTCAATGCAAAAAATTTGGATGAAGGTAACTAGTATATGAGATATTCAGTCTTAAGTACAAGTAATTTTTATTGTAGTGTCACTCACGTTTTAGGTAGAAAAGTTGTGACTACATGAGTTAGTGAGCAGAACTTTATAAATGAACCATATGTGTAAATAGCAATTGGTACCTAGAGAGTGTAACCCTACCAAGGAATGAAATCTTTCTTTAGTGTAGCTCGTATCAGTACTTTAAAATCTGTAGTGTCACTCACAATGTGGTGTCACTCACGATTAGTTGTTCTGGTATAGGACCATTTAAACATGGAAAATTCTTACCAGTCAATTTTACAGAATTTTCATGCTGCTGCTGAGAAATAGGGAGATAAAAAAAGTTCATTTCTACTTCAGATACTATTTTTGGTTGCTCATCAGGTGAAAGAATACATTTTAAACTGCATCAATTGTCCTGTTTTCAAGAAAATGTTACAACATTTTTATGAATTGTATTGTAAGACTTATGAAACACAAGTCACCAAAGGTAAAATTGGCCCAAGCAATTGCTCCTGGACTTGAGTGGTCAAAGACTAAACTAAAACAATTCAACAAATTTCAGTATGGTGGCCAGTTAGGCAGTTAACTTCATTTATTAACCCTTATGGAACAGACGAATTAATCATGATGTTGTTAAAAATTAGCAAGTTGTTACTCTTGTGTGCCAAATAAACAGTATAGTTTTAGTTATATTAACATGTTAAGAACACAAATCTTCTGATTTTATCGAAAATCAATGTGTTTTCAAATTTTCCAGCTCCCGAAAATTAAAACCCACCCGCTTATTAGGTTTTAGGAAATTTTCCAATCCATCCCATTTATTTGGCACACAAGAGTATTCCCTTTCAGCCTAAAATAATAGTGATAGAATATCAAATAGTTTTCATACCAAAAATTAGACATTATAACTTGATAGACAATTATCAAATAAGTCCGCTATTATTTTTTACATAAAATTACCCAGTACAATATTTTCCACAGTAAAAATTTAATTATTATTATAATATTCACTACCTTCACGAGCAAAACTTTTAAGTAGAAGCTAGAATAACAGGTGCCTGTACAAATCTGATAAATGGTGGAAATTGGAGTCAGACCGAAATGCAGTCTGGTATCAGGAACCAGATATTGTGGGTCGTCCTTTGAAAGAACCCATAATGCACTGCCGGTGTGGTTTATATATATATTGAGGTTTTCTTATGATTCTAGAATTGTTCTTTGTTCTTATAATTGAAGCAATCATGAGCATTTCAGTTGTGATACATAACTATTGAACGTAATTCATAGTTGAATTACACTAATTACACTCTTTGTATTGACCGGTAGTGTCACTCACAATGATACATCATCAGATAATCACAGACTCAAGCTAAAAAATCCCAACAAATTTTGTTCATTTTCATAATTGATCCTTTTGTGATGACATATACAAAAATTAAGTAAATATCCAAAGTAGTTGAGCTGAAAATAAGTTATATGTCATAGGTACTGAAAACTCTTGTCCAAAAAAAGTAGTGTCACTCACGGGTAGTTGTTCAAGTATATTTAAAGAACAGTTTATTTGTTAACCTAGATTTTTTTGTTATTACTAAAGTTCCATGTTGTGTTCAGAAAGAGCTAATAATTAATTTCCAAAAACTTTTTGGTCAGCGCCGTAAGGTAGCTGATCTTTCATTTCCCCGTGTCTGTCAGTCCGTCCGTGTGTGTGTGTGTGTGTTATGTTGCAGGTCTATACGCCCCACTTATACGCCCGTTGTTGCTAACTTTAAATTTTTCAGTCAAAATCAGAACTTTTAAAGAACAACGTGAATTTTTGGAAAGCATATCACTAGTGTGTGACCAAGTAAAATATTACAATGCAAAAAAGAGTTCTCTTCATTCGAATGAATAAACAAAATTACTTGTTTTAATGCGCCCTTTTCCCGCCCTTTATTTAACGTAATGCATTTTGGGAGCGAAATGCTGCTAAAACTTATCAACAAGAACCAATACAAGAAGTTAGATCGATTCTGACAGTCGAATTAGGTTTTACAGATAATATAACAACAGTATATACTCACATGGAAGTGTATTGAATCAAGACCATGTTTCCTAATTGGATGGGATAAAAAATTTAAGAGAAAAAAAAAGTCAAGTAAGTTGCAATATAGATTATTTATCCCATGTTACTCAAGTTTTATACGACTTCTTTTTCTCCAAAACGTTATGTATATTTAAAAGTAAGATGTTAGCTTACATACCTTAAGGGAAGACTAAGTGATTCTTACTGAATTATTCTATTTTATTGTGTTCTCGTACTGAACACTTCAATTTTGTGGCTTGAAATTAAGTGAACAAAAAGTTACCAAAGGAAAAGTAAATTGTTTTTACGAAAAATACTACCTTTTTTTAAAACATGTGTCAACATTTCTGTTGTTGAATCATTTACGAATATATAGATATGTTTAAAATATATATATATACGAAAAGTTAATTAGTATATATATATAGCCTCATTTCATGTTAAGATACAAGGGTTAAATATTAAGTAATTAGAGATTAATTAGAGTTATAAAATATATATATGTAAATTTGGTGGGAAAATAATTACAGTGGAAATAACACACATCAGTGTCAAAGATGACAAAGACGATGAAAAGAACATTGAAACAAAAACACTAACAAGCAATAATACATATACTTTATTCATAATTAGTAATGCCGGAGAATTTATTGTGGCACTATTTATTGCGGGATTTATTTTTGCAATATTGCCATGAAATTCCCAAAAATTTCCTCGCTTTTTTCTCATTTTTAGAGTAAATTTATTTCTAAATTATATACGTAAAGGGGAAGTGAAGCTAGAATATTTTTCATATTATATATAGATAATTAAATGATGATGAGTAAAGGATATTTATTTTTTCAAATTTGTCTTTGGGTTGCTCAAGTTTGTCCTGCAAATTTCAAGATTTTTGGCAAATTCGCTAAACTAAGTCCAGCAAAAATCACAATTTTTTTGAGGTTAGATTCACAACAATTTGTCCCCTAATGAATTCTTCAGCAAACAATTTATATGAATTAAGTAACATATTTTACACCTTATTTAAATCAGGATTAATCCAACCTATATACAAACCTTTCTTTAATTTTATAGCCGTTTTGTTAGGTTCCACTAGTCCCTAGAATATTGATATTTTCATTATCAGTATGGAAACAATCCTTACTGAAGGAGTGTTCACCAACGAAATTTCCATTCCTAAATCCATAAATTCATTCCCATCTAGGAGTGTCTCTCACCAAGACAAGTTGCTTTATTCTGCCTTGTTATTTGAAAACTTTCGTGTGACAAGCTAGAATTGTTTGTACACTTATGGATGCCTGTGTCCAAATTCTTGTTACAGTGTGAAGTGAACTGGATGCCAGAGATACTTTAAGCGGACTTTAAGTGACTTTTGTTGGAAATTTGGATTAACTCATTCAGGCACTGATGATGCCTGATGACAAGCAATGACCACCAACTTCCTAATTCTGAATGCGAAAAGATTCTGATCAATGAGCAGATACATCCATACTTATTAGCTGAAATGACTTTATTGACAGCATGGGATGTGCAGTTGGATTTGCTTTGTGTTCGGAATTAGGAAGATTGACAAATGCCAAAAGCACATTTAGCCGTTGTCACTTCTACATTTTTGTACCATTATGAAAAATAATTGAAAATCAGTCAAAAGTCAATACAAATTGTTTCAGATTTCTTTTATGACCAGAGAAAAGGAATTTGTCATGTGAATATGAATTTCCATGAACTGGATTTTGACTTTATAGGGATGATAAATTGAGAGTTTTATTGACTATTTTCCATTTGGGTATAAAATTCAAGTTTCCATAAGGCTAAATTTTGTTTAATGGAATTTTGTTAATTAGAATGAATTGGTGTGTTGTACAGTTATACATAACTTTTTACACTTTTTATTTAGTAATCAGCAACTGCTTGGCATTAGATCTTCATAATAAAGGACCACTTAATTGGTTCAAACGAACACCTGCGTGATTAACCAAACAGGCCTGTAAGAACGTAAAGCTGGAAAGTCTAACTTGTAAAACTGAAATTTGAAGCTCAAAAAAATCGATTGAAGTATCAAAGTTGTTGTAGTTGTTCTTGCCCATATGATTTCTGTTGATGCGTGTCGTATTACCGTATGCTGCCACAAAAGTCTCCCAACAAATAACGAAACGGATTTTATTGATTGTTGTAGAAACGCTAGGCAACAAAAGGTAAGCGTTATGAAAGAAATTTCACAACGTTTACCTTTCGTGTTTTTGGTCTCGATGAGATGTATTTTTAGATCTGACATTAAATAAATAATTAAGTAATAATCTGTATGCAATGTCGGGCTTTTTCGGTTATTATTCATTCGACGATTTACTCCTTTTATCACGAGAGGTTTTTAATGTCTTTGCTTTGGGCGAATGAATTTACATTTTCGATTAGCATGTTCACCAACCGAATACGAGCGCAACCTTGAACCCAGGGTCTCTTGCCTTTTCGATATACGGATGGCGGCAAAGATAATTAAGTATATCGAAAAGGCAAGAGACCCTGGGTTCGAGGTTGAATACGAGCGTACCTAGGATACTAATCAAACTTTATTTTGGAAAGTTAGTCATTTCTTTTGTAAAGTGATTATGATCTTTAGATTTTTGAGCATACAGTAGTTTGCGCTGACCTTAAGGCCTATGGGCCTCTTGTTATTCTTGGTTTATGCCCTTTTTAAGTACTCCAAATGTAGTGTCACTCACGTTTGAAAATGACCATTTAAATTTTCAACATAAAACTGGATGTTGTTCATTATATCTGGGTTAAGTTACCTGAACATTTTGGCAAAGTTTAAAAGATGTCTGTTATGTATTTCTTGTTGGTTTTACTTCCTAGTGTTTCTTTATGCATTCGAAAAAGCTATTTTTTTTATAATAGATCATTTTTGTTCATGCTCTTTTTTGCGACTATGAATGTCGGAATTTTTTTGAATCTGTACTTATGCATAAAAGAACTGGAAATGATTGATTCATAAAGCATTTTGTTTTCCTTCTCTTTTCTATCTCCATCCCACATTCACAAAATCAAATCTTTAAATACACGTTATCAGACTATCAAACCCGACCTTGTTTTGATTTTTTATATTGTGACATTACTTGATATTAAGTTTTCACAACTGAAAATTGCTATGGGCCAATTTCTGAAAATTTTCATCAAATTACCACATCAAAACGAGGCAAGGGAGCACAGTTTGGTATCTGGACATTTGAAGTAATAAGGTCTTTGAATCGCAATATAACTAAATTGTACATTGCATTGATAGAATACATTGCATTGATAGAATTCATTTCAAGAAAACTAACAAAAATTACTATTCTTTCAGTGGTGCTATTTTCTTTTCGCAGAGTGGTCTCCGTCCGGGATGTTTTAGGGTTAGGGTTAAGGTTAGGATTATGGTTATTTTTTATCTCCATGATGAAGAGCGAACAGGTTTTGTTGAATGAATATCCGGCTTTCACGCATTCTATATTTTCGCTGGCGAACGGGTGATTCCACGCACCCACTCTGCAAACCATTGTAATTATTATTCATAAGAAAAATGCGTTCTTGAAGTTTCTTTTAGTTAGTTTGTTTGTTTGTCATAATACGATTAGGTATTTGAATCATTATGCATTCGAAATCTTTTTTCTTTTAGAAAAGCAAAATAAAACATACAATAACAATAAAGAAATGAAACTCATGGTTTAGATCATGATGTTGATGGTTGGTGAAGAACAGATGGTCGATTTTAAAAATTCTGTCCAATGTAACTTCATCACGAATGAAACACAGTTGGAAGGTATCGATTTGTTTTCAATTCACATTTTTTAAGGTTATTCAATGTTTGGTTTTGTGTTCTGCATTATTATGTATTGCTTTTTTACACTAAAGTTACTTCTATTCTGCGTATACAATGTATACTTCTTTGTTGTATTGCCATTTGTTTCTGCATTAAATCTTCTGCATGTAAAAACATGATCTTGGTCTGAAGTAGGGCATTCAAAGTGTTGCAATGTTTGTTTCACGTCTTCAGGGTAAAAAATAATTTTACAAAACCTTTTTTCAGTTTTATTATGATTTCTTTTACGTACAAGTTACTTTGCATTCTCTGTGCTTCAAAAAAATAGTTTTTTGGTCAATAATTTTAAGTATTGCGATGTTTGGTTATAATTTGCATCTCCAGGGTAAAAATTTTCATTCTGATTTGGTAAATAGTTTTGCATGTGTTCTTCATTTCATCTTCTGGGCATAAAAACATGGTTTTGCTCAAAAAGAGGAAATATCGAGAATTTCGATGTTCCAATTTTTATTATTATTTTGATGTTTGATTCTTCTATGTCTCCAGGGGAAATCTAATTGACTAATCCTCACTCTCGGTTCAACTCACATTGACTAAAACTGGAAAAAATTATTACCAGTTATGTTCAACACTCTACAACATGGGCAAACTTATCATTGCCAATTTTTCATTTTATTTTTTGTGAACTGGACACATGCTGAACATGGGTGGCGAGCGACGCCACCTGGGCGGCTAGTCTTATTATAATAATCCGCGATTGTGCATCCGGTTTTCATTTTAGGGAGTGACATATACTTACTTCTTTTGTCACGGTCAAATCCTTCTTATTTTTTCCCTTTTCGTAGTAAAACCACGGCACTTTTTTTAATGTTACGTAATCTTAGTGTGACGTTTAAATTTTTAAAGCAATCAAAACGCAACAAATTATTTTTTCGCCAATTTGATTGGTTGACGATTTCCAAAAAATGAGTTCGTTAATAACCGATTTCCATTATCGTTTGCTATTTTGACGAAGAAACAGGTTTGTATACATGCTGTTTATTAAACTGTTTATAGTTTAACTTTTATTTGATATCAGGCATAAACCAACAATGTAATTTTATTGAATGATATATTTCGAAACACTAGGTTCCATCATCAGATTCTTTCTAAAATTAAAATAAAAACAGTTTAAAAACAGTATAAACGTTATGTACAAAGGTTAAAAGCTAACTTCGTTATCAACATCTATCTACAACCTAATTACTAATTCGTGTTGTTTATATTCGTCTCTCGTGTTGATTGGCGGTTTCAACTCCCTGATGTATAATGCTTCCAAAATCATTAAATGGCTCATTGACCTCGATGATGACGCTAAGATCGTTACGTCATCGAAAGTGGGGTTGTTGTTACATCTCTTCATATGACGTGCTACCGGTTTTGACGCGTTCAAATGTTCCTTAAAACGGGTGATAAGATGTCGGCTCGTTTGTCCAACATAACACGACTCACATCGCGAACAATTAAATTTGTACACCACTTGACTTTTAAGGTCCTTTTCTACTTGCGTTTTCAATGATGGTAACAGATTTCTAACTTTTTTCATTGTAAAAACAACTTTGCATGGTGCAGTTATTTTCTTCAACGAATGTTCAAACTTGTCAGAAAGTCGGCCACGGTACTGAATGAATAGTAGTTTGACTTCTTTCTTTTCCTCATCCGGATCCGATTCTTTGTCTTGTTTGCCCAAAATGGATGTCAAACAATTTTTAATGATTGGGTTGTAGAAGCGTGGTGGATATTGGTTGTTTTCAAGAATTCCCTTTGCTTTCTCTAGACTTTCGTGGACTCCTTTCCATGTGCTACAGGCTCGTACAATTCGATGCACCATCCCTGAGACCACTGACCGCTTGTACCGTTCCGGCGCCAATGCATGGAAGTTCATAGTTAGACCCGTGTCTGTTGGTTTTGTATACCAGGTAGAAGACAATTTACCGTTGTCATTTCGAATTAGCATATCCAAGAAAGGAAGGCAACCGTTGGTTTCATGTTCAATGGTGAAATTCAAGGAAGGGTGTAGGTTGTTGATTTCATGTAGTTTTCTCTCTTTTTCGGCTCGTTTTATGTTACGTAGAATATCATCTATGTATCTTGAGTATAACGATGCTCGACCTTGAATCGTTTCATCATATTTGCTCATCCAACCATTTGCTAACATTGGAGCAGGTGGACTGCCCATTGCCAGGCCATTAACTTGTTTATATAACCCATGGCTCGTTAACATCATGACATTGCAACTACATATCGATAACAGCTCCTTAAATGTTGATTTTGAAACAGGTGGCTTTTTGTATTTCCCTGAAAACAGTAGGTTTGTACATTCTGTAATCGCTTCCATCACAGGTACGTTTGTATATAGCGATGTTACGTCAAAACTCACGATTTCTTCATCATCAGCCATGTGAATGTCATTCAAAGTGTCCGATATCAGTTTCGTAGAAGAGTTAATTCTGCATTCATCCACCACTGAGAGCCATTCAGCCACTTGGGCAGCAATGTTATAATAAGCAGAGCCTGGCATGGACAAAACAGGTCTGACTGGAATGTTCTTTTTGTGAACTTTGGCTAAGCCGTATAATCTCGGAGGTTGACTCCCAATTGGTTTCAGCTTCTCATATAATGTCTCAGTTATCTGGTTATGATCTCTTAGTTTTTTCAGGGTGTCCACGATTCTTTGCTCCTCCTTCAACACCGGATGTTTCTCATTCTTCCTTTTGGGGAGAACTTTCTGAAATTGGGGAAGATGAATAATCTCATCTAACTTTCTATTATAATTAACTTTTATTGTTGTTGTATTTTATTTTAGATTAATAAAAGAACAGTAAAAGTGTAAGTGATTAGTTGTTTGTTTACAATGTGAAAGCATATTGAGAATACAGAAGAAGTGCAGTGAAGTTTTAAAAAATTGGCTGTGCAGAACGAACGAACAGGTCTATACAAAGTATATGGTAGAATACGGTAGAACATATCCTTTTAACAAATCAAGTTTGTTTCTGATTGCATTGATATTAAGATAGAAATTTAGTATAATTTTGTCTATGTATGTTTTTTACTTCTTCCAGATGCTTGCAATGTGTTTCATTTACATTCTCTCTTTTAAATGTACAGTCAAGACTATTTTGTATTGCATCTGATGTAAATAAAAAACATAAAACAATATCAGTTGATGATCAATGATCGTATGTCCGTGCATCACAACAATAAAAATGCTTTGAAAAATCCAAATGAAAAGTCTTCAATTTCTGAGCAATTGAACAAGATAGTAAATTTAAAAACTTATATTACTGACGCTGGCCAAACTTGTGACGAAACAGAAACAATGACAGTATAGTTTCCCTTGGTGATTTTGACGCATCTTCATGTAGAATGATGGCTACAAAGAAGATACAAGTACAAAAGTGAAATAACGCAACAAATATACAAGAAATAAAAACCAATAAATGTAGACATAAACCAAGCAAAAATTATGTAAAAAATCACAATCATAACCACTTATTAAAACACTGTGGCTGAACATGGAACACTTGCACAGACAGCTTACTGTAACATACTGATGGACACAGGAGTCCACAAACACTTATAACATTCAAAGCATACAATACGAAAGAAGATACAAACCCTCGCGAGACAAACGATTCACAACAAAATTATAGACCAAACTATAAGACGTTTACAAGACAATATGCAAAACAATACACATGAGACATACATGCGTAACAAAACGACATGAATTCACGATAATGTACAATGCATAGAATGTTGTATATAATCATTTAATTGCCATAAAATATAAGCCTACAAACAAAAACATAATTAACACCAAAACAAAGAAAGCTACTGCCATACAGCAGTAACAACATATGTGGAAGTACGAAACCATTGACCGATTAGAGAAACTTTCACATGTATGGTGAAATTCACAAACCCTTAAATTATATCATCTATATATTAATAGCCAATTCTCCGTCTGTTTGTTTGTTTGTCTGTCGCGCAAAATGGTAGATTGAGTTGTGAGCGAAATTATTTCTTTTTTTGTGTGCGACGTGAGTTCGAAGCAAATACATTGCAACCCCAATCGAACGTGACTTTTTTTGGCTGATGAACTAATAGGAATAACGTTTTGTTTTTATTATTATTGTTAGTTTTATATTCCAAGGACTACGCTGACTACGTTGACTTTGAAAACAATACATCAACTAAATACAAAGAAACTAACTGATTAAACAGTTTGGACAAAAAGCAGCAGTGGCAGAACGTGGCAGCATGTTTGCCAGTGTATCCTTGCCTGACTGTCTGAGACGGGTAAACTTTTTTTTCGAGCAATCAAAATGTTTAAAAACCGATACGTAAAAAAAGAGTATCATGAAACAAAATATTTTTTTGCTTTTCTTTTAATAATTTAATTTCTTTTTTTAATTGTTATGCGCTTCAGATCGAACGTTTTTTTATTCACTTTATTCATTTAGCACGTGCCTTTTTTTCTCTCCTCCCGTGTGCTCTTTTTAAGAAGAGAAACCATTTCCCCCTTACGTTTGATAGCACCCATGTTAGAGCGCGTAACTTTTTTAAAACAAAAGCTAATAAAAAGTTAAAGTTTTCTCTCCCTACGTTTTGAGTGTATTGTTACACTGATAAAAGATTGGTTTTACCAGAGGTTGTGACTTCGAATCTGCTTCTGGTTGAACACAAGTTGTACGAGCCGTTTATAAGGAAATTTGACGTTTATTGATACAGTGATAAAGAGCAGGTGGACATGGGCGGCGAGCGACGCCGTCTTGGCGGCTAGTTGATAATAAAGAGTCCATCGAAACTTATGATTGGACATCATCAACTCTCTTAGAAATAAATTTAACCAACTGCAAGATCTTATTTGTGGATGCATTGAAATATTCCTCGTATCCGAATCTAAACTGGATGAAAGTTTTACATCTACACAATTTCATATGGATGAATACTACCCACCATTTCGAAATGATTGGAATCAGTATTGAGGTGGTCTTATGCTGTATGTTAACAACAATATTGTTTGCAACAGAATTAAATTTCCATCTCTTCCACGGGATATCGAAGCAATATTTCTTGAAGTAGATCTTTGTAAGCAAAAATGGATAATTGCTGGTACCTATCGACTTCCATCCCAGGATCTTGGCCACTGTACAAATATTATTTGTCAAGTCTTGTCCCAATCAAATTATGAGAACATCATATTAATGGGAGACTTTAACTCTAACAACTCTGCTGAGAAAGTGAAACTTTTCAGCACAGAGTTAAATTAAAAGAACTTGATAAAGAAAGCAGCTTGCTTCAAATCCTTACAAAATCCATCATGCATTGATCATATATGGGTTTCGGATTCAAAAACGTTTCCATCACAAGTTATCTTGACAACAATCTTTCAGATCATCACAATATGATTGTTAAATTAAATGTGGAGATACCAAAGAAAGAAGCTAAAACTATAAAGTACGGTTGCTATAAAAATCTTGATAAAAATCACTTCTTATGAATAACTCTATTTTAAGTTTAGGAACAATATGACCAAACAATTACGAAAAGAAATCATTCTACGCTCAAAATGCAGAAGCACATACAACAAATATCCCATTAGTAAGAAACTAAGACAGAAAAGAAGCAAATGTGTTAGAATTGTGAGAGAAACAAGAAGAGAGTATTATTCATCATTGGACTTAAAACATCTTTGACAACAAACTTTTTTGGAAAACTATGAAACCAATATTCAACGATAAATGTGTTAAGGATACAAGGAAGTTAAGGAAGTTCAAGTTCTGGTGGAAGATAATCTGGTGGAAGATAATGGGGTGCTACGTGATAAAGAAAAGATAGCCAATCTAGTGAATGAATATTTTGTTAATATCACAAAATCAGCATCAGAAAAAAGCACAATGGCACAAATGAACTTGAAGATATTGGCAGCGTCATCAAATCATACCAACAACATCCATGGATACAGCAATTTCAGTGGTAGATCCCAAAGAGTGGGAATCTATGGTTTTTATAGCATGTGGCTCAAGACTATTAGTAGTGTACCACAAGGATCAATTCACTGCACGAAAAATAAGATAATCGGCCATAGGATTATTCATAATTATATATGATTATATTGTATAATCGTTATGTTTCTGACATAATCTTAATAACGATTATTTGATATAATCGTAATTCGATTACGCCCAAATGTTAAATAATCTGGCACCGGATTATGGACTAGAAAAACAGTATAATGGTCTGTTTAATATTTAAGATTATATGGAGTAACTGAAGCCGATTATTCCAGTTCAATACGAATTAATCCACTCGATTACGTGTTGAGTATCTAATATAATCCAAACGATTTCCAAAACATTATTTTGTGAACCGGTTTAGAGCTGTACAGTTTGCTTAGGAACTTAAATTTGGAAAACTGTTGTGGTGATGGACAAAATATGGATGTTCGTAATATATCATAGTGTCCTCCCCCCCTGTATTGAGGGTGGGGATAGATTTTTGAGAATTTTTTCCTGAGGGGGGGAGGTGATTTCTAAAAGAAGTAGGGGTGGGGGGACTTTAGGGGGGGATCCAAATTTCCTTGAAATCCTTGAAATTTTCGGTGGGGGGACGAAATTGAACTATCTGAAAAAATCTCACACAAAATTTCAGAAATTCTTGAAATTCTTGAATTCTTAGTAAAATTGTCAAAATTACTTCATCTCATATTTGATCACATTCTCACTCTTCAATCCCCAAAATGTAACTAATTTTCCATGTTTAGAATCAAACATTGCATTTAACATAGTGCATTACCCTTTTAAAGAAGCAACTGCAGCGTTCATTTACTGTGTAAACACTGTTCTCAGTTTGTTTTTTTAGTGTTAAGCGTTTTAAATAAAAATGTTTTGTGTGTTAAAGTAATTATTCAGATCGTGCATTAAAGAATGTTTTTGATTTTGATAGTCATTCTGATTTTGATATTTTGAGTTTTTAAACTTAATAAAACAAACTATCTTTGAGTGGAGCATTTTCCCGACAACACTGTGCTTTGTTGTTTAATGGGCTTCCCTTATGGTGTATTTTTGAATTTTAAAACATTGTCACTTAAAAGTCAGTAGAAAAAAGTCAGTAGAAAAAAGTGTATAAATAATGGCTTCTAACTTCTTTGAAAAGAGGCAGAAGAGTAAAAGATCTGTTTTGATAGATTTAGAGCAACCTTCGCCATTGTCCTCACCATCTTCAGCTTCACAACCAAAGAGACCAAAAACAAGACATACAACTACCAATGGGTTTACCCAGAACAATATAAATAAATCTGTGTCAAACTATCTGGCTAGACAACCTAAGGGTAACTGGCGGCAATGCCAGAATGCATGCACCATAGCGTACACTTACGTCATACAGAATTGGCCAGCAATAACACTGACAAAACACATCAAATATTCCACTTCTCTCCCTGGGGTATGAAAGGAACTGTTGGTAAGCGACTATTGAAGCCTCAGGCAAAAGCCAGTTTCAACGCCTTACCCCTTGAAGTAAGAGATAAGCTCAGTCTTACTAAAGAGAATTTTGACAAGGAAGCAGTGACTGTGTCCATAACTGATGATGGTTACCAGGCTCCACAGCCATTTGTTAGGTTTTACTTCACTGACTGTCAAAAGTCATTTCTACCAAAACTACTTAATAATCCTAAATATGGAAGTTTCACTTCTCTTGAAGAACTTGTGTCGAATTGGGATGATGCCAAGATACCTGATGATCTTACAGATATAGTTGGTTGTTTTATTTGTGCCCTGGATCCAAGAGTTCACATGGGTCCAAATAAGAACAGCTTTTTCAAGGATCCAAGTCACCACGGTAAATCTTATCATCCAGACATTTATTTTACGCAGCAAGCTGGCATCACCACTTGTTCATCGAAGCAAAATGAGCGCTCATATTGTATTCAGAAATTGTTGGCCAGTGATGGCGAAGATCCAATTCCAACTTTGGCCGTCCATAATCCACCAACTTCTGTTTCACAATCTTCTGGTGCTGCAGGTCAAACAGTCTTAGTTGCCAAATTCAACAAGAAAACCAAATACCGCCTTGTGGATAACACCTTTGAGAAGAGATTGTCAGTCAAAGATCATTGCGAGAATGATATGCAGAAGATATCCAGGGGATTTTGCATGTCAATAGTTCATTCTGGAGTAAATAAATGTCTCTCAGAAGTTGCCACTATTGAGACATACAACACAGCATACCATGGAATTTACGACCATGTTGTAATAGCAGAAGATGCCTTCCAGGAGGTGTATGGCCCAAAGCCAATAACAGCAGCAGGCCCACAACAGGCATCTCTGAACAAGAATAATATTGCACTTTATGAACGCGCAATCTTCCAAGCATATCAAAATGATAAAAAATCCAAGTATGCAAAAATAAGAAATAACAAATGTTGGGGGTTAATGCACGATGGCATACAAAAATTTTGTATTGAGTATAATGGCATATAATGGCATACTGATACATCATCATCCTGATACATTTGATCCTTTACTAGTGCCGTTTTCGACTCATGAGAATGAAGGGTGGAGTTGATGCCCACGACACAGTGGAATCTATGCTGATTGCCATTGCTGAATTTCTCAATATTAAGGAATCGGCATTTGCAAGAATTAAAACATTTTCTGGTTTTGAGGATATTCAATGGGCTGCTGTACCAACTTATTTCAAACTTGGAAAAATTATGAAACTCGAGGATCAGGAAATTCATTTTCATGTCCAGTAAATTACCTAACTGTGGGGATGGAGTGTCTGTCAACTTGAAGGCTGCGAGAGTTCTTACAGAGCTGCTTGGGTTTCTCTGTCCTGATTTCCGCTGCTCCAGTCACACAGTTGATGGATGCTGGAAGCGCATTGCGAGGTCAGAGACGATGTGTGTTGAGGAGGTGAAACAAGTGTATGAAAATCTAAAGCCAATTTGCAAGCATTTTAAATTGAGTAGTAAGAGCAAAGAGAAATTGGATGAGAGCATGTCAGCTCTTGAGATGGGTGGAGTTCATCTCATCACGTGGTGCGCAACACGAATGGCTCATTTTGTCACCGCTTATGTACGTTTTGACGACCTTATTGTCCCTGTGTGTTACACAATGTTTACCATGAATATTAAACAAGAAGAAAGAGATAAGTACTTCAAAGCTGAGAACATTTTCACTGCTAAACTTATTGCTGCCCTGGAGGTGACCATGCACCATAAATTGCAACGTTCAGTGGACAAAGACAACTATCTGGTTTGTGAAACATATCTGTTAACGAAAAACACAGCTTCCCAGCTAAGAAATATCAAAACGCCCAGGGCAGACAAATTCATTGAAACTCTTCACCAGGATGAGAATGGCAACTCAATGTTTACCGAGATGTTAAATGACTCTGAACACCATCTCAGGCTGACCAACCCACACATGCCAAACAGAAGGAATGCAGATAAGATTGCAGCAATTGCAGAGAAAGCAAAGACTATAAAAGCAGCTGTTTTTAAAAACATTCATGATAATCTCAGTGATCAGGTGGCAGATGACTCCTATTACTCTCCTTGGTCAGCATTAGATCTTAGTGATAAGAATAGTACAGTCAAGCAATGAATTGAGAAGATTCAGCCATTATTAAAAGCTTTTGCCGAGGATCGAGTTCATCAGGTTCAAAGGTACACAGATGCCAAAGAAACAAAAGTTGGTCCATGTTTCTGGAAGGAACACAGCATCCACCTGCATTACCCAGCAGTTTTGAGTTGTTCTGCTGAAGATTTATCCGAAGAAATGTCTCGAGCATGGCCAAACATTGCAAGATTGAATGAGAGGGCACATCAAGAGACGAATGGCAAGCCCATCCAAAGAGAGGTCTGGAAGAAGTTTCTGGACAGTCCAGACAGTGGGATTATGTTCCCAAACATGTGTGACTTAGTCATGATTATGTTGTCAACTCCTGCTAACACCTCGCCGCTAGAACATAGTTACACCTGGTTGGAAATGATATGTGCCCCTTGGCGAAATCACCTGAAGCCAGATCATCTCGAATTGCTCTCTTTGCTTTAATCATTAAACTTGCCTGTTAAAACGCCGGCTGAATATGCTGACGCTGTGAAACTTTTGCCTGATATCTAACTGCAGAAGTTGCATGGGTATAATGTGAAAGAAAAACTTTTTGCTGCTGCATATATTTTAGTATTTTTATTTAGAGTTGTATGTTTCACTAGAGAGCTTTAATATATTTTAAAAGTTAGTATACATGACAAATGAAAACAGTCTCTTAAACACAGGAATCTAGGAACCCTAGGAATATAAGTCAGAGAAAAATGGCTTCCAGATGTACAGGCCTCCTTTCCCGAAACAAGGACGAGCACCCTCATCTGGAAATATTTAGATGTCCCCAGGATGTATTCACAAATTAATAACTTTGTACTGTAAATGGTAATTTCTACTTGATAATCTGCCAAAAACTTTTATTTAAATAGTATTGTATTAATTTGTCAACACTTCCTGACTGAGTTCATTTAACTGGCTATCTATTCTACCAGCTGGCTCCTTAGAGCATCTTTCTCGGTAGGATCTTTTTTATGCGCCGTCCTTTCTTTTTTTGACTACCACATGAGTCTGGACTGACAACTACATATTTACAAACTTGATATACAGTACTTCACATTTATATAACTATCCACATAAAAAAAACTAAAACTGAATCATCATCTGTAACCATATATGCTGTAAATTTGAGAAACTAAGCATGACTGTAACTTAGATGTGTGCCAACCTGTTTTGCCTGCATGTTTGTTAGTCTGTCAGTAACAAACTCTCTAAAAACAACAAATGTTTTTGTTTGTATGTCCAGTCTATTTTGTACTTTGTACTATGGTACCTTTGTTCTACATCATTAGTAATACTTCCTAAAATATAAATAAATAGGTTTTAATGTATAAGAAATTAGTTTTAAGGTGGGGTAAGAATGTATAGAAAATGCCATGTGAGGGGGGGGGGGGGGGGGGGTGAGGAGGAAGTAAAATTTTAAATACCCAGGGGGGGGACACTTGAGGGGATTTACCTAGGGGGGGGGACCCAACCCTGGAGGACACTATGTATATCTGTGTGCAAAAGGCAGTTACAATAATGGATATTCTTTGTTTGTGAAAACGGGTAAAAACGTTTAGCCAAGAAATCACATGTAATTTCACGTACTTTTGTTTTATTCTTAAGTTCTTCACAGAACAAATATATATATACATAAAAGGATAAATATTTGCACGTATATATACAATAAAAACGCAAGAATATCGTACAATCTAACAATTGAATAGTTTTTCTCGTTAGCAATAAAATGTTATTGGCATACTATCATACATATTCACAAACACCTTCAGATTGTCAGAAGTTGTAGTTCTATTAACATTTTTAACTTAAATTTGGAGAAAGAAGAATTGAAGAAAGAGAACTTAAAAGCAAGAATTGAAGTCAGCTTGTTCAATATTTGTAACAAAGTATGCCTCTGAATTAAAGTTAAAAAAACTCAACAATTGAGAGAATGTCATATTGTATCGCTTGAAACATCGCCACCAACTGCAAATACAGGAGCATTCAATGGAGCTGGCCTGCATGATGGAAATCCCACAATTCGTTGTGCAGTTTGGTGTCGGCTCTTTTTATTTTGACTTCCATCATGTTGATCATCGAGTAGTTTAAATACAGAATTTAAACGTTCTGATCGCCATGGTAGTGGTCTTATGACGAAGCTTCTACACCCATCATCTGTTTCATCTTCGCCTTCTGACGACATGTAATCTTTCCCCATGACTTTCATCAATTTCGCTCTTTTCTGTTCACTAACCTCCATCAATTGCAACATTTTTGTTCTCTTTTTGCATTTCTAAATGTAAAATAAATGAAATATTGTATATTGGTATATTGTTAAGATGTTTATTATATAAAACCATTATTCTTACATTTATCTTTCTCTGTGTGTTAGCTGCACTAGCCTTGAAGCTTTCTTTGCCAGATTCCTTTTTTTTCATTGTCTTATTTGATGTCCAATACATTTGTATAGAAGCTAAGGAAAAAATAACATTGGTTAAAAAAACTGCAATGAAAGTAAAGGATAACTTAAAATGAAGTATCAAATTTGAAGAAAAGTACACAATATTCATACCTGAAATTTCATCATCACCAATATTACTATCAAAACCACGAATTTGATTTCGAACGAAATCAGACATCTTTTTATTATCATCTTTAAATGGACTATAATAAATTTCATAATTAAATATATACTGCATGAACTCTGAATAAGTAAGAATTACTGGACAAAAAAACCAACACAAACATGCATACCTCGACAGATCAAAGTTCCAAGCTAAACCACTTTTTTCGCCTTCCCTGTAAGCAGTGTTACGCAAATTCTATGAGATATGATTACAAAATGAGCAACACTTGAAAATTATATATATGGATTAGTCAACTGCTATTTTCCCCAATTAATCCAGCATTTACCTGCTTTCCAAACTAACAGACAAACAAATTAATATCACTAAATAAGATAATCAATTACCCCAGTGTGTAAAGAGACATTAACTTTTGTTCTTTTTTTCTTCTCCATATCATCAAACTTTTGAAACAGAAATTTCTGGTTTTCCAAAATTTCATCATACTTCCTGTGCAATACATCCACATCTTTCTTTGTGAGTGCAGCTGAAACTTTAAAGAAGGTTATAGAAAGTTTAAGAATTATTACATTTTGATATAGGGCAAGGACAAAACCATTCCATTGGCCTTTTACCTTCTTCACTACCTTTAGGCATAAAATTCGTACATCAAAGCATGGTTCACAAACTGTTTCTTACATTGCAGCAAAGTTATGGGAGAATTTATCCTAATTCGTGTCGAAATGCTTCGTTTTTACCTCTTTTCCAATGAGAACTTCATAACATCCCACATATACAGTGCAGCTGCCGTCTCTGTGACGCATACATATATAGAGTAGGTTACATACACTAGTATTTTTTAATGTGTTTTTAAGTTCTTGTTATTGTCCATTTAAATTAGCCATTAGGCTAACTTTTTATTTTGATTTACTCGCTTTTTATTTACTGAACTTTTGTATTTGTAGACTTTAAATAAATAAATAAAACATTTATGTCACAAATTTTGTCTAGAGTTTGTAATAGAATTTTCCCTTGGATCAAAATAGATAAGATGAGTC
Organism: Turritopsis dohrnii; assembly: GCA_027922465.2. NCBI lineage: Eukaryota > Metazoa > Cnidaria > Hydrozoa > Anthoathecata > Oceaniidae > Turritopsis > Turritopsis dohrnii. The sequence continues at coordinate 172,924 of BQMF02000592.1, read as the reverse complement.
TCCGTTAATAAAGTACCACTTCAAATAAGATTCTATATTGTTAGCTTACCAAAGCCTGACAGACACGTACCAATGTAATAATGAAAGTAATACAGGCTATCATGACTGTTTAAAATACCCATTCTCTTTTTCTAAAATGCCTTTTATTCACTGCCATTTCTTGATAATTGATTTTTTAGGTTTTACAGATGAAGATTCCAATGGGCACAAAAGAGAAGAATGAGTTAAACACTTCGGGTGTTTGCCGATCTTGACATCACCTGACGACTGACTGAAGTGAATATTGGAATTAGTTTAGACACAAGGTGTACCAAACCTACCCAATTTCAAAAATGCCATTGCCTCTCCTGAAATCGCCTACCTTGTTGTAGCTATATACTTTTCACTCATGATGTTTGTCCTATTCAAACTGTTGTTGAAAGGCCCTCGAGAATGGTTTGACAGTGAACTGTCAATGAACACTCTTGCTCTTTTGCCAACGAAAAGTTTGTTCACTAATTCGGAGATCAATATGGAGTGTCGTATCAGCATTGCTTTCGTCCATTGCACTCTACAAAGTGTTCCCTTCTCATTAAGCCTTAATTGTACAATACGCAAGACATGAACTATTTCTTTTGTAATGGAATGGTTCATGTATACCATTAACAGAGAATACATTGTTCTTATGTCAAAAGGAAAGAATAAATGACTTTCCTGTGAAGCACAATATGGTATTAATAAGTCACTCAAGTTTTAGGAACCCAGTATTCGTTTCTGAATTTGTATCAATCGTCACAAGATAAAAAGTTAAAAGATACGTTGTATTGTTTTTAAAAATATGAAAGAGAACATTTTTCGTGAACTGGGTTGGAATCAGTGGCGCTCCTAAACACAAGAGATGATGTTATGTCCAAATCATAGAACTATTTACATCTGCCCTGTGCAAAATTCCCTACAGGTTAGTTTTAAAAGCAGTTTACGCAAGCATATCGATGTCAAGCATTATTGGTGTTATTATTTTGACAAAGCTCTAGATGTACAGTGCACAAGCCTTCCTTTTCTATTAACTATGGTATTGGAAAGACGCTTTCGAACTGGCTACACATGGTGGAGAAGGGAAGTCTGAAAAAGAAGCGAAGCAATGTGCACAATGATGTATGAAATTTTTAATGGCTAGTGTGACAACCTGGAATCAGAATCGTGTTTAACCAAAGAATTCGTCGATTGTCGCTTGGGTAATGAATATAACACATTTAAGTAAGTACTCATAAGGAAGTACTTGTTGTATATGGAATAATCTATTCCGTAAGTGCTCGCAGATTCTTAATTTTCTTCAAATTAATGGTAGGATTTATTTCTTCTTTGACTGCTCATGTTCTTTTATTTAAAATCACAAAGTTGTAGATTTTATTTTCCATTCAGTGTTAATATGCGGTGACTGTGGAATATTCCTTCCATAATTGCTGTTGAAAATTTAGAAATCTTTACTTAAATGTTCTCTGGCATTGAAATAGTGTTTTTAACCTTATTGAATACCCCTCTTACCATTTTATAGTACTAGTGATTTATGTTACTTTCAATATGCAACCTAATTTTTATGGAATTTTTGAAATTTCCTGGGTACATTTACATGAAAACTACCAAAACATTTTTTATAAAGTATTTTAGTATTTTGCCACTTTTTCTTGAAAAACAGACATTTCTCCCACTAAAAATACAATGGAGAAATTCCTTTCCACCAAATTCGAAGCATCACTTGTAATAAACTTATAATTTTAAAAGTTCGTTAATGGCAACATCTTGTGGTTCGAAGCTCTCTTGTAGTTAGGAAAAATTTATCGAAGTCGTTCATAGTTAAACTTTTTCAAAGCTATATTTTTAAATGCTTAGTAGCTAAATTAGGTAGGTAGATACATAGTTAATTTTAAACAAAGTATATGTGATGAGTTTTTCGCTTTTACTTTGTTTCTTTATTATTTTTTTTTTAAAAAGTTTGTGTTTTTTATTTATTTTACCTCTTACATCGTTTCTTTTTAAAAAAAACTGTCATATAAAATGTGTATCCATGGTTACGATTCGCACCTTATGCGTATTTCTTTTCTTTGTATGTAAAAGCTTCTGTTGTTTTTAGGTAAGTCCTATTTACACTTTTAAAAGGTAAATTTCCATCATCGCTGGGAACAAAAGTTGACAAACTTTCTAGCAGGATTAACTGTTCTACTAGTATCCCGGGTAAAAACTTTTTACCGAACTTAACTTCGAAAAGGATGGGTCAAAATCGCCTTTCCCGTGAACGATCCCCGTGATAAAAATTTCAATTTAGGAATTGGAAACGGAAAATGTAACCATGTTGTAGAGCTCGAAAAACTGATCAAAAAAAGGTATGGGATCGTTTCGCTACCACAAACTGTTAGAGAGATATCGCTGATCAAAGATTTCGATGACGTCATATCCGCAGTACCAAATAAAATTTAGGCCCAAATGATGCGTCACCCTATCACCCGTATCGCTGACCCAAAAAAACGTCAGTTATCCCTATTGGTTCTTGAGACATTTCCCCAAAAACGTCGCGTTCGATTGGGGATGCAATGCAATGATCCCCCGTCATCATAAAAAACTGACGTCAAATGATGCCACAAATGATGTCTTAATTACACTAATCCGGCGTCGCTCGCCACCCATATTCAACATGCGTCCAGTTCACGAAAAATAAAAATTTTTACCATTTTTAGTCAATGTGAGTTGAAGCGAGAGAAAGGATTAGTCAATTAAATTCCCCCCAACATCAAAATAGTAATAAGAATTGGAACATCGAAATTCTCCATATTCCTTCCTTTTGACCAAAACCATGTTTTTTATACCCCGAAGATGAAATGAAGAACACATGCAAAACTATTTACCAACTATTTACCTAATGAAATTTTTTACCCTGGAGACACGAATTATAACCAAACATTGCAACACTTAAAATGCCCTACTATTGACTGAAAACTATTTTGTTGATACACAGAAAATCCAAAGTAACTTCTACATAAAATTATTGCAAACCTACACACCAAAGAATCCAACATCCCACTATTATAAGAATGTGTATGAATGCATATGTGTATATCACTGGAACTGACCTGAATAAAGGTTTTGTAAAATTATTTTTTACCAGGAAGCGTGAAACAGACATTGCAGCAGTTAAAATGCCCTACTTCACACCAAAATCATGTTTTTACATGCAGAAGATTTAATGCAGAAACAAACGGCAACACAACAAAGAAACATATTATATTTTATACACAGAATAGAATTAACTTTAGTGTAAAAAAGCAATCCATAAGAACACAAAAGCAAACATTGAATAACATATATATACAAAATTTGAATTGAAAACAAATCGGTACCTTCCAACCGTGTTTCTTTCGTGCCGAAGTTACATTGGACAGAATTTTTAAAATGATAATATGTTCTTCACCAACCATCAACATCATGATCTAAACCATGAGTTTCATTTCTTTATTTTTATTGTTATTTTTTATTATTAATCTTACCTAAAAGAACAATTTTCAATTTCATGTGTATGATTATGCGGAAAACCTAATATATAATTGTCAAAACAAAAAACAAAAAAAAAAAAAACAAGAAAATTCAAGTACGCACTTAAAATAATAATTAAAAACACAAATTTAATGACAGAATTGGTATAGCTATAGATCAGATAGTCTATAAAATAAACCAATACTCTACTCTAGTCAATACAGGTTCACTCAACACTGGGGCTGAGCAGAATAAAAAATTTCAACCTGGCATACACAACCAAACATCAAATTAATACAAATAATTGAAACAACGAAACGCCCTACTTTGACCAAAACCATAATTTAATAATTTAATACAAATACAAACATAATGCCAAACTTATATACCCAGCAGGCATAGTACGTAACAATTACCATAACTGAAATACATAATCCATTCTTCTCTCAACTAACCTTCTCAACATCATAGTTTAACCATGTGTTTCATTTATACATTTATTTTTTCTTTTCTGACCTAAATAAAAGAAAAAGATTTCAGTGAAGAACAGCTACAATAAATACTTGCTACTGCAACCATATTTAAGCAAACAAAAACAAAAGACATAAATAGCTGGCAGACAGGCAGCCAGACAAAGCATCAAGCATCTTAAACATCGTCAATAGATACAATTATTAGACAGCATAACGTTCCTCACTTCCACAGCCATGAGAAATAAAAACATTCATAGCTACGGGACCATTTTTAATTGACAAAATCTTCTTTGCTAACTGTAAAAATAATAAAAGCGCGCTTTACCAAAAGAAACTTCCCTCGTCTTCGTTTTCATCCAGCAGCATAAACGAAAGAATTATTTTGACTCATATACTCAGATATTTATTCAAAGCTAATGTAATTAATCTTTCAAAACTAAAACATCATTTTGTTCTGCATTTCTTCACTACACTTTCTTCTTCTGCATGGCGATATTTGATAACTAAAACGTAAACAAACATTTAAATACATATACATAACTTACTTACAGATATGTCACCTGTTCTTTTATTATTAAGCAATAAAAGTTTTATAATAATACCTTCCTACAGACCTGTTTGTTCGTTCGTTCTGCAGCCAATTTTTAAAAACTTCACTGCACTTCTTCTTTTTATTTGATAACTAAAATAACTAAATTTCACTATAATTTTACATTGTAAACAAACAACTAATCACCTACGCCATAAGTCTAATCATCTTTAATAGTCTAAAATACAATAAAAGTTTAACAATAAACAGTTTTATAATAACAATACCTTCGTATGTATACAAACCTGTGTTTCTTCGTGAAAATAGCGACCGATAATAAAAATCCGTTATTACGGAACTTATTTTTTGGAAATCGTCAACCAATCAAATTGGCAAAAAAATAATTTCTTGCGTTTTGATTGGTTTAAAAATTTAGACGTCACACTTAGATTACGTAACATTAAAAAAAGTGTCTGTCGCCTCTACGTGGCTTAACGACGAAAAGGGAAAAAATAAGAAGGATTTGACCATGAAAAAAAAAGTAAATATATCACTCTCTAAAATAAAAGTGGGATGCACAATTGCGAATTAGTATAATAAGATTTTTGTTTTATCTATTTTTGATCTATATACCGGGTGTGCTAGAAAAAACGCCACTAAAATTCAATTTTTGATGTACGTTTTTCTAATTTCACGGAAATATTATTCAGACTATTTTAAAACATCCGTAATAATCTCAGAAAGATACGACAATTTACGGAAGATACAAGCATTTTGTGAAACCATACAGAATTTTCAATGTTTATAGAATTGACGTCAAAATTGACGTCTATAATTTTTCTTGAAGTTTCTATTATGCTTAATCCTGTCATGCGATTTTGTTTTCCACCGCCTTTGAAGCTATTGCAGTGCTACTTCCCGATCTTTTTAGAAGACTTTACATAGTTTCTTGCTTTAACCACTGGTGTAAAAAACGACTCTCACTCCAATAGAAAGGGTGACTTAGTGCTGATGTCTTTCATTATGGTTTTTTCTGACGCTGATAAAGCCATCATTCAACACTATCACAAAAAAGGATACACTGCCTACAAAATTTGGAAAGATAACCCTGAAAAGAACTGGGACAAGTCTTCTTTATACCGTTTGATAAAAAGATTTGTTAAAACTGGTACAATGGGGCAAAAAAAAGGGTTCTGGTCGTCAAAGAACAGCTACGTGCCATGAAAAGGAAGAAAAAGTAGAAGAAATGATTTGTTCCCAAGAAGAGCCTGGGACACATGTATCTCCTAGTGGAATCGCCAAGGAATTGAATGTGTCACATACCTCTGTGAGGAGAATGGTCAAGAGAAGAGGATTCAAGCAGTTCAAACGTATGAAAACGCCTTACATGAATGATGGTACAAGGATAAGACGAGTTGAGCGTGCTGGTAATCTCTTTGAAAAATTCGAAAATAATCCCTGGCACACCCGGTATATATCAGTTATGCTTTTATGGATTCCTAGGCAGTGTGTGATCAAAAATGTGATGTTGTATTGTAGAAGTCATTCAATCTTCAAATTTGAAGAATATCACTAGTCTTTCATTTTGTATGCTTCAGCTGGTTTCGCAGAAATCCTTATGCCTGTCAGGCCATCTTGATTTACATTTATTCCACTTTTTAAAAGTTAAATTTTTGTATTTTTCAAATATGATCTCTAAATGCATATACAGGAGCGCTGATTTAAGATGCCTCCTATTTTGTCTTAAAAATGGACTCTCTTCCTAAAGTGTTCATTTTACAATTTTTTCAATTTTTATGAATTCTTTCATATGTGCTCTTTATGGCAGGAAATTTTCATAACTGCAGCCTGTCTCCCACGATGATTATCGCTCATGTAATTTTTTTTTCAATCCCAAAATGGAATGCTTCATCCAAAAGTGTGTCCTAACTTTGGAGGGTTGTAAGTAATGTTGCAATTATTGTTATAGCTCGGAAAAGCAAATTTGGAATATTCAATCCAATTCCAACCAGTTGAGTTAAATTAGAAAATTATATAAGATTTGGATATTCCAATATTGCTCTTCAAATCCGAAAGGTGAAAAAGTGATTCTGAATGCTCTTTTCATCAGTGTCATAACAAGCACACTCAGAGGATGCACTCGGAAATTTCAGGCATACAAACATAACGCAGAAGAATATTTGAAAAGTATTTCGGTTGTATGAAGCACATATATACTTAAGTTGAAAACTACTTTCAGCTGAAAGTCGCAGTGATTGTTAATCTTTGTGTCACCCTGTAATTATATACTTTTCTTCCATTCCTGCTTTTCATTGGGACAGTCAGGTTCATTTCTATTTGAATCTAAAAGAAGACAGTTGGTTAGAAGAGAATCTAAATAAACCAGTAAAAAATATCTACCACATCTTACTAAGAAGAGGTTGACTGTAAGTTAAAACTACAGTATACTCTCGATAAATGGGACGCTCAAGGGACGGAAAAAAGCGTACTACTTAGCGGGCGTCCTACTTATCTGAATCTCCCCCTAAGTAGGAAATTTGCAAAAAAGGGGTTGATTCGTCCCAGTTATGGTTTCCCAGTTAAGGTTTTAGGTCATGGTCATTACACTATAAGAAACAAACCACTTAAAAGTAGGATGACATATATTTATATCACATTAAATTTTGAATATCTAAGTACAACATAATTTACGTAATGAAAAAATCTGTCAACACCGTTTGTCTTGAGGTAGCTTGAACTTCGGTTTCCACTAACCTTGACGACCAATTCGCTGCATTGAATATCCTACTTATGCAGGGTTTTTGCGCCAAGGGACAAGGGATCGGGAAAAAGTGTACTAGATAGCGGGCGTCTTACTTATTTGGTGTACCACTTATCGAGAGTATAATGTAAATATATCACTCTGTAAAATAAAAATGTGACACTATTGCGGATTATAAGATAAGGTTTAAATGGTTGCTGATCACAATCTTACCATTATGTCATTATCAGCAGTTTTGGTCTGGGACAAGAAAACACCTTCGTCGGAATAAGGTCCTCGGTTTTCAATCTGCTCAATTGGCTTGGGGCAATTAGCAAATTCTCTACACAGTATTTGAGCCGTGTCTTCTTCGACAAAAACAGAAATTGGACTGTCAAAATGCTGCATCAACTGTGTGTCACTTAGATCATTGGCCATGATGATCCAATGCTCATTGAAAGGTTGAAAAATAAGCGAGATCGCACTTTTTAAGTGATCCAAGCTGATGACAACTTTGGCCCGAGACCACCAAAAACACTTGAATAAAATGTGTGTAAACGAATTGTTAACTAGCTGGTCGTATTGTCGCTATAGATACTTGCTTAACAAGACAAAGAAATTGCAAACCCTGCAAAAAATAATGTGTCCTCAGAGCAGCATTCATTTGAAATGACTTTATAATGCTTTCCATGAGGCTAACTATGAAAACGAGGGGGACTTCGTCTTTCGTGGGGGAGGTGGGGGAGAAGCACCAGTTGCTTTCTGCCAATACTATCTAAGGTATTGTCAGTGATGGTAGCCGTCCTTTACTGTGGTAGCCTGTGACTAGCCTGTCATTTTAGAAGCATTTCACTGATAGCCTGTGAGCCTGCAGTTTTGCAGAAAACTAAATTATGAAACTAGTCTGACAAGAAAATGGACAGAAATCCAGCCTGTCGATCTACCTTAGAAAAAAAATAGAAATATTTCGAAAAAGATGGGCAACCAGTCAAACTCATATAAAAAGGACAGGCTACCACAAAGAAAGACGCGCTACCGTTCTCAAAGCACTTGAACGATTGTGTAGCGGAAATTCTGAATTCTGTAAACATCTTACATGCACTGACATCCATTTATAAGGTCTAGGCAATACCCTATTTGAAGGTGAGGTGAAGTTTGTTTACCCATGTTAACTATGTTAACCAGAACTGAAACTATAGTTTTCCTAGATGTAGGAGCACATAGGTTCATAGACGGTGTGCTTACTAGTTGAACTTGAGCTATTTTATTGTATTCTTATCTATTCCATGAATTTTTCAGTTGCATGTTGCCTTTTTGTCTTATTTCCACTATATTCCGTTTTATTGATGGGTACAAATTGAAAAAAACTTTTTACGTTTAAAACCTCCCGATTTTCACCTTTGATATACGTCCAGGTGCCATAGGATGGACTGGCACCTCGGTAGAATGTTCCTATGCACTTGTCATACCATTGAGTGAACATTAAGTACTGGCATCCGTTAATTCTTTTCCCAGCTGGCATATCCGTGTCATTTGTTATGACTCGGCGGACTTCTCACAAGTATTCCTTTGTGTTCACTTGACTTAGGGAAAACTTCCTGCTACATTTAATTGTGACATCATACAAATCATGCTCGCTTTTATCATCCATTGTTTTCAGCAGTCCCTTTTCAGTTCAGAATCAATGTCACTAGTGTCGCTGGTGGAACTAACTAAAATCAAAAATGGAAGATAAAACAGAATAGTCATATAAATTGGTCCATAGATTTCCATTTTATGCAATGTGAATCATGCTACCTCATCATGTTGTTCTGTTGAACATTATTCACAGTTGATGTGGTTTTCAATGTGTCCACAAAATCTTCTGTTTTGAAGTAAAATAAAAAAGACATTGATCAATTTGTATAAACCATTTAACTGTTATTTAGAAGTTTAAAAAGACACTTACCCAAAAACACTGGAACAGCTTTTGCACAAACATCAGTGTCATCTTCAACAGCATTAAATTGTTCCGAATATATTTCTTAAATCATCTTGCATTAACTGACTGCAAGCACTTAAAACGAGTAGAGCAATCTGTTCCATTGCGAAAAATGACTGGATCAGAAAAATAACTTAACTTACCAAAACACGACTTTGACTTAGTCGAAGCAGATTGAAGTATTGTCCTGTTTGGTTTCCAGCCACTTGGACCAGCTGGAAGTTGAAAGTGAAATGTCAGAAATGTGTTTAGAAATGCATTATCTTGAACTTTAATGAAACCAATAAAGTTTTTTACCTTTGTCATCGTTGGAAGTATCACTTCAAATTTGATGCAGACATGATCTTTCCGATACAATTAGTGTGTTTTCATCATCATCATCCTCGCCGTCACCGTGTAGAAACCCATTTATTAACGAAACTGCGTGTCGGCTGACATAGATTGCTACTTTCCGTAATGGATATACAGCCTACCGTATTTATTCAATTAAACGCCCTGGGCGTTTATAAAATTGTTGAATCTTCAAGGGGGTTTATTGGAGAGGGATGTTAAAAAGAGAGGGGCATTAATTTCAGAAATTGCAGTTGTGTTCACTTAAAAAAATTTTTAGACAAAAAGTTTACAAATGTTCTACGTCAACGAAATTGCCATTGACATCATCAAAATCAACGAGGTTGTCCTTGTTGTCCTTGATAGTTAGAGCACGTAACTTTTTTAAAACAAAAGCTAATTAATGAGTTGAAGTTTTTTCTCTCTACGTTTTGAGTGTATTGTTAAAGGTAAAAACGATTGGTTTTAAAAAGTAAATAAATAGCACATTATGAAATTTGGGTCTTTTGGAACCATTGTTTAAACTGATATTTGTTATTTGATTTCAAATCTGCCTCTGTCTGAACACAAGTTGTACGAGCCGTTTTTAAGGAAATTATGAGATTTATTGGGGTCTCCAGGGTGACACACAGCAGGTGCACATGGGCGGCGAGTGCTGCCGCCTTGGAGGCTAGGGCCAAATGGTAAAACCTGGATCCGGTTTGTGGGTTGTGCTTAATCAACTGCCCTAATTCCTTTTTCATGTCTGGCCAATCATCACAAAAAAAATGTGAGCAGACTCTTTCTCACAAGAGTTGCACTAATGTTCTGACTTCTATCATTGTTAGGAAGGCACTTCAAAAAGAACAAATTTAATTGTGTGCTGACCCCACCAGATTCAAGTTCACAACCAGAGCATGTGATAAACATGAATGACGACTGTTTTGCAGGCACAGTGTTCCTTATGATGTTCACGTAAACATCACATGCTTCCTTCACTTCTTTCTTTACAACTATTTGACATGGCCCATGTCTTCTAGCTGTCTTGTGTTTCTTTACTAACATGACGTCAGACTATATTTGCCATTTCTGTACTCTTCCAACGTCACATTGGCACCAGATCAAAATATGTTGCTTACAATCAAGTTGAAGCTGTCCCATACATTGGTTAACGAATCACAAGTAACCATATAGCTATCGGCTCTATTCTCATATGCACTTTTGATTGTTTTGATCATTTTTATGGCTTCCATATAAAATGGACTTTTCAAAACAGCACAAAACCCTTCTTTAGAGATAAGATTATTCCCATCTTTCATCATTTTTCTTTAGAACTGTCTTGATTGGAAATGGGTTTTTTTTTCCAAGCAGCAAATATCTAATGGTAAATTTGAGCAAATTAATTCATCGAAATTGTATAAACAAATGGGAAATCTAGTGCAGATCATACTTTTTCAGCCTCTTCCACACGACCAGCTTCCATCAATTCTTTCACTGTTTTTTGGTAGGTAGCAGTTGATTGTTTAGTAGACTCCTTGTTGTTCTTTGCTGCGTTACTTTAGATGAGAGCAGTAGCGAAACTATTATTTGAAGCAACTTCACAATGTCTTCTTGCATAGAGGGAAGAGGCAGCAGCATGTTCAAGACTTACCTTCTGTAAAAGAAGTGAAGCAATGTGCACAACGATGTATGGAATTTTTTATGGCTAGTTTTGATGACCTTGAATCAGAATGGTGTTTAAACAAAGAATTTGTCGATCATTGCTTGGGTACACCCTCCATCATTATGGACTTCCTTAACTCTTTGGGTACCGCAAGCTTTTTGAAAAAATCTTACAAATTTTACCGGTTGTCACAATTTAGCTTATAACTCTTGAAGTTTTAGTTTTAAGTATATAAACCTATATATATTTGGAAAGCTAATTACAAATTCTATCTAAGGATGACAAAATCAAATTTTTTAAAAAATATGATGACGTCAGCAATTCCTCAAAAATCAATTTTCTTTCACGAAAAAAATATTTTTTTATACAAGGTTGAAAAATGAAGCAAGGCTTATGAAACTTGGCTTAGATTTGATTCATTATATCATTTAGCAATAGCAAAAAAATTTTTTTGAAAAGGTGCTGATGGATATTTATCCGCTGTCCAAATTTGCCTATTTTTCCATAAAATTCCTAAAAAAACAAGTTTTCGTGAATAATTTTACCGTTAGGCTAGAATTAATAATAACCAAATCTAAACAAATAAATAAAACATGTTAAGTGTCTGTAGTACTGTAAAAAGTGTCAAATGAGTCAAAACAATCTCAAGACAGTTGCACCTTGGTATGGTACTCCGTGAAGCATTTACGACAAATGAACTTTTTGCACCGTTCGCAGAAATTATAAGTTTTTTTGTATCTAGATTTTCCTTTATCATTTTTCTTGTAGCCACAATGAACACAACATCTTTTTTCATTAAGATACTTGCTAATGGCTAAATGCCTTCCTTTCAGCCTTGGTTGAAAAGCATTCCCGGGAACCTTAACATTCACGAACTCGTCGTTGTGTACTTGCAACTGCGGCTCAACTAACTGATGGATGAGGGAAACACGAAACTTCTTATGTAGTATAGTGGCGCCGTAGTATAGTGGTTATCACTCTCGTATTTCATGCGGGAGACCGGGGTTCAATTCCCCTTGGCGGCGATTCACCATGCGCGAGTGAATGAACCATAGCGCCGGGTTGACCCATGCCATGTGAGGGAAATTGGGTAGATGATACATCGGGTGTTGCAGGAGGTAATCCAGAAGAGCACAGGCCCTTGATTGGGTTTGTGTCACTCATGAGAGTGTCAAATACTTCGGAGCCTCCAACCTAAGCCGTGGCCCCTCCTGGAAAGCAGATGCAATAGCAACTGAGCGAGGCTAGCCACGTAAAACAATACCAAATAAATAAATAAATAAATGATTAGTACTTCTTTCCTAGATCAGGATACTTGGCAAAATACAAAACCATTGCATTGATGATGGCCAATTCCATAAGTCTAACAAAACATTTCTTCCACCACTTCAATGTTTTTCTTGCAAAGGGATAACTTGATAGATATTGGTCGCACTTATCTACGCCGTTCATAAACTTGTTGTATTCAACAACAGCGGACGGCTTTTGAACTGGGTTTTCATCACCGCGTCTGAAGACATTTTCTTTATGGGTGCCATGTATGGTTGTGATGACATAAACATCCTTTTTATCGAACCAATGAACTGAAACTAGGTTGTTGATACGCAAAAACATCATTTTGCCCTGTTTCAGTTTTTTGTGAAATCTCGGCGGAAAGTTACTACGATCCTGTCTAATAGTACCACAAGCATAGGTACTTCGGTTCTCTAAGTCTTCCATAAGCTTCTTGTTAGAATAGAAGTTATGAAAGTAAAGATTGTGATTTTTGTCTAAATAATGTTCCATTAGATCAAAAACTACGCGATAGGATAATCCATGCTCAGTTATTCCTGCGTCAATCTTTCTGGTGTAGATCTGGAACTGTAAACAATATCCACTTGAGGCTTCACATAAAGCCCATACCTTTATTCCAAACTTTATAGGCTTTTTGGGCATGTACTGGATAAAATTAACCCAACACCAGGTTCTTATCATCTGTTCATCGATGGATAGTTCCTTCTCTGGAGTGTACCGATGTCTGAATGTATTATTCAAAATACCCGGTAGCGTTCCAAGTTTATATAATTTTCCACCTTCTTGCTCATTGCTGTGAGATAAATGCAGGTATTTCATAATTTCAAAGGATCTTCTCCTTTTCATAATAGTAGGGAACCAAGGCACTTGAGTTATCCCATCTCGGCTCCAGTAGTCGTGGAATTTTGGTAGATCCACAATGCCCATGGCAATAATCAAACTGAAAAATGCCTTCATTTCTTCCACTGTTATGTCTTTCCAGTTGTTTATCACCTTTCCTTGTTGCCTATAGTACCTATTACTCTCATCTACAATATCTTGAATGATGGCATCAGAGAAGAATAAGTTGAAGTACTCATAAGGTGTGTTGGCCGCAGCTGATACACGATCTGGTCCGCTAACCTCTGCGAATGGTTTATCTACATTTGGATTTTCAAACAGATTGTTTTCATCCATCCAAGGGTTTGCAGGAGCGACATTGGCAGCACCATGTCCACAACCACGAACACTGTTGCCACTACCAGGAACACCCCTGCCACGTGCACGGTTACCACGAACACATCCACGATTACCACGTCCACGGTTACCACGCCCACGGTTACCACGTCCACGATTACCACGTCCATATCCATTGCTACAATGGGAACTGGAACAACCAGTTGATTCAGCTTCACTTGTTTCTGATTCAGTGTCCACCTATAAAATGAAATAGAACGTAATATTTTCGTGCAAGAAAATGTAAGTGGCGCCGGTCAGTTGAAAATTTTGGTGGCATGCAGCATGGCTTCTTGGATGATAACTTTTTATTTTGTGACTTTTTTAGTGCTAGCAGTGGGTAAGTAAAAGTAATAGTGCCAAACCTTGCTTTCAAAGGATAAATCTGCAAAGTTATGTTCCTGATCTGCAAAGTCATCTTCCTGATCTGTATTTGTCTCACAAGCATCATTCTGTGACAGCGGAGACCCATGGCTAACTGTGTGTTGCGGCACGCTGTCATCAATAAAAATTACAGGATCTCTGTAACAGGGATCATCATTATCTTCACTGAAGTCTGAATCTATTTCAGACAAAGAATCTTCGTCATCTGAAGCAAAAATCCCAGCTATAACTTCATCAACAGTAAGCCTTTTACTGAGTACTGCCTTTGCTGTTGAAATATTTTTCTGAACTTTCACTTTCTAAATACTAAGTACAGGATACTTCACCACAACTTGAAAACGGCCGTAGACGCTTCACTGAACCTCAGAGTGACTGTACATAGCAAAAAACCGGAAGATTTCAATCGGGTTAGTTCGGGAAATCAAATTTACTCAATGTGGTCCGTACGGACCACATTGGTACTTGAAGAAGATTGAAAACTAAGTTGTTCTGTGTCGTGAAATTACTTAAAATCAATATCAGATTTACTGGACTATCAGAAAGGGAATGGTGTATCCTGCAGCTCATTATACTGTTTTACGGTCACCAAAGTTTACATATAACGTGAGAAAGACAAAGAGACTCAAGTATTCTCGCAACCTGGATTTGGAAACGCTTGTTGCTCGAAACAGTTGCGCGACCTTGGAGGAAATGGAAAACGTTAACCCATATCACATCAAACGTTTCCAACACATCTTACAAGAATGCGGAGACCAACGAAAGGTGTTGACATCTCAACTGGCGTTTGCAACAAGATTTATTGATACGTATTTATTTGTTTGAGTTAAGTGCTCCAGACCAATGAGCTATCAATACTTAACTATAGAAATGATTAGTAAAGAAAAGGCCAATGGTGGTACCATTGACCAGAAGGAGTTTAAAAATTCTGATAGATATTCACTTGACACTGTGATTATCAATTCAGAAACTATGGAGATTCTCAATGTTTATATCCAGTTAGTGCGATCAAAACTAAATCCCAACTGCGACTATTTGCTTATAACAAACATCGGAAAGCAATACACCGCGTTCTTGTCAGCCACGAGCAACCTCGTCCACGAAGCTTTTGGAAAATATATATATCCGACTCAGTATCTACCAGTTGTGGAGATAGAGAGTGTGGAAAGTGAAATCGTCTCATGTGACCAAAAGCACAGTTGTCACGTGGCCAAAGTAGCCTATCATAAGAGTTTGTCTAGAGACGTTGCTTTACGCAGCAAGCAATGCATGGAGAAGCTCGTTGGAAATAAACCATAGGAAGTGAGTGCAGGTATGATGGAAGTTTTAAGATCAATCAACAACACGGTGCATTCCTTCAATTGGCCAGTACTTGATCAAGTTGAAACGATATTGTCGCAACCTTGAAGCAGTTCTTCACCTCAAGTTAATGACAACACTCGATCTAGTACCCCTACTTCATCTATTAGTGTAGATGTGCTGCTTGCAGTGCTATATCTACTCTAGAATGATGTTCTTGTTGCACTTGACTGTCTGACAAATGCTTGAGTCTATTTTCAATACTGCTTCTTAGTTATTTATGTTGAGGGTGTTAGGATAGTAGTATTACCTGATTGCTACTTTGCCGACTGGTAGTACATGAGCCCGAACTCTTTGCTAGCACCCTGCTGCTGTAACGGTTTGCATCCTTAGAGGCCACAGCATTGATTTTGTTACGACAATAGGTTCATAGCTAACAGCAAACCTATATTGAAATGATCCTCTAGCACGAGTTCTTCAGCCAACACAACTTTGGATTTCTTTCTCCTCATTATGAAAAAAATGTCAAATTCTAGTAAATCTAAATTGGGTACTCGTAAATCGCCAACGTCTTTTTCACTTTCCTTCTTTAATATTCGTGGACTTCGTGGGAACTTCTCTCATTTGGAATCTTTTCTAGCCAACTCATCTCCTGACATTCTTGCTATTTGTGAAACTAATCTTAACCCTTCTATTAGCTCTTCTGACTTCGATGTACCTGGCTATCTTCCTATTAATCGCAAGGACTCTTCTATTCTTATGCACGGCCTCGGTATCTATGTTCGTGACTGTCTTCCTGTCAGTCGTCAATTGAATCTCGAATCTCCTGACGAATCTTTCATCTGTCTACGTCTTTCTCTCTTGCATTCAACTAGTTATCTTTTCTTTGTGTATCGCTCCCCATCTTCTTAGTCGTGCAGCGTCATCAATTCTATCTCGGAAAATATTGATAAAGCTCTCATATCTCACCCTTCTGCTAAAATCTTTGTGTTCGGTGATTTCAATATTCATCATGGTGACTGGTTACCTTTCTTACACACTACCTCCCTATCTGGCATTGACACTTTCAACTTTGCTATCTCTCACTCTCTTACTCAGCTTGTGAACTCTCCCACTCGCGTACCTGATCGAGCTGATCAGGAGCCTTCTTTATTTGACCTATTCCTTTCATCTAACCCGAACATTTGCAAAACACCAAAATCTGCTCCTTTAGGTAATTCTGATCATTCAATTGTCAACGTAGCCATTGACTTTAATTCCGCTTGCCCACACGATCTAACTATTCATCGCAAACTTTATTCGTGGTGACTGGGACAGCTTTCGAGATTTGATTCGTGACCTGCCGGTTGATCATATCTTTGCCTGTGATGCAGAGAGGTGTGCAGTGGAGATCTCTTCTTGGCTTCAGGTTGGTATTGATGAATTTGTTCCTTCTTGTAAATATCAGGTTAAACCTCACTCTACACCCTGGTTCTCTCCTGCCATTTCTGATGCAATTGCCCATCGTAATCATTTTTTCCATCGTTATCAACGTTGCAGTAGTGAATACAACAGGCGTCTTTTCACCAGAGCTCGCAACGACTGTAAAAAAGTCATTGAGGAGGCTAAATGCACCTTTCGAAATCTGGTCCATGATCGGCTTATATCTGAATCTTTTGGGTCTCTTTTCTAATAAGGGTAAGTCTTTGATTCAACCACTCTTCAACGGTCCTGAGGTGTTGACATCTGCTGTTAGTAAGGTGGAGCTCTTTGCTAAACAGTTCAGCAGGAACTCCACCCTTGATGACACTGGACATGTTTTGCCCGATATTGACCCCAGAACTGACATGGTTTTGTCTTCTCTGAACATAACTCCCAAGATGGTTTTGGATGTTATTAGTTCTCTCCACTCTTCTAAGGCTACTGGTCCCGACGAAATCCCTGTAATCATTCTGCAAAAATGCTCGCCTGAACTCTCTCCCATACTCTGTAGGCTATTCAGGAAGTGCATCTGATGAGTCTTGTTTTCCTTTTTGTTGGAAGATTGCTGCTGTTGTGCCTGTTTTCAAAAACTCTGGGGAGAGATCGGACCCTTTTTGCTATCTTCCTATTAGTCTTCTCTCTATTATAAGTAAGGTCTCCGAATCATTGATCAACTCTTCCATCACCCATCATCTGGAATCTCTTCATCTGTGCTCTGATCACCAGTATGGTTTCCGTTCTGGTTGTTCCACTGCTGATGCTGTGACCGTCATCTCCGAACGTGTATGTCAGTCCCTCAATGCTTGTGGTGAGACACGTGCTATTGCTCTTGACATCTCCAAGGCATTCGACAAGGTTTGGCATCGTGGTCTTCTTCACAAGTTGAAGTCTTATGGCATTTCTGGTTCACTCTTGAATCTTATTAAGTCCTTTCTCAGTGGCAGGAGTATTAAGGTGGTTCTCGATGGTCATTCATCTTCTTCTTACTCTATTAATTCAGGGGTGCCTCAAGGTTCTGTCCTTGGTCAAACCGTCTTTCTCATTTTCATCGACGGCTTTCCTGATTGTATTCTCAGTAAACTTGCTATCTACACTGACGACACTACTCTTTACTCGTCTCTTGAAAGGACTAAGGACTTGTTTGATAAGGTTGAAATGGCTGCTGAGTTGGAGGACGATCTTAGGACAGTAGTTGAATGGGGTCAGAAACGGTTGGTTTCCTTCAATGCTTCGAAAACTAAGCTTCTCTCTATTAATCGTTTCAGGGACCCTGTAATTCCTTCTGTTCTTATGAATGGAAGTGAGCTTGCAGAGTCATCTCAGGTTCGTCTTTTAGGTTTAACCTTCACAAAGAATTTCACATGGAATTCTTACATCGAGTCCATTGCTAAATCTGCTGCTATCAAGGTTGGCTCACTTTTTCGGGTCTGTCACTTACTTTTGGCTAAATCTATCATTTACATGTTTAAGGCCACTATTCGCCCTTGTCTTGAGTACTGCTGCCACCTTTGGGCTGGAGCCTCTGCTCATTGTCTTCATCTTCTCGATCGTATTCAGAAGCGCTTAGTTAACTTAGTT
Source organism: Turritopsis dohrnii (assembly GCA_027922465.2). Taxonomy (NCBI): domain Eukaryota; kingdom Metazoa; phylum Cnidaria; class Hydrozoa; order Anthoathecata; family Oceaniidae; genus Turritopsis; species Turritopsis dohrnii. The sequence continues at coordinate 154,498 of BQMF02000592.1, read as the reverse complement.
GGCCCTGACCTTTGTGCTAATCTTCACCCCCTCTCACATCAGAGAAACGTTGCTGCCCTGTCTCTATAAAATACTTTCATGGGCATTGTTCGGATGACTTGCATCAACTGACTCCTTCTAAGACTTTCTCTCGGATCACTCGCCTCTCTTCGAATTCTCATCCTTTGACTGTTCAGGTCCCAACTTGCCATAAGAACTTTTATTCATCTAGCTTTTTCCCTCGGACTGCTCGCCTCTGGTATTCTCTCCCTCATAGTTGTTTTCCTGTTGAGTATGATCTACAATCTTTTAACTCCAAGGTTAACCGCCACCTTGCTCTGAGGTCGGGTGTTGAAAAAGTCATGACTTCTGGAGAGTACTCGGTTCCTTGATGGGGAAAATGAAGGCTAGTCTGGGAGATTAACGCTAGGATGAACATCCGGAATATGTAGCCCCACTCCTTGTAGTGGCTTCGGCTTTGAGTGGGGCCAGTGATTAAAAAAAAAAAAGATCCAGCATCCCAATCTCGAATCAGTTTCGATGTTGCTTTGAAAAAGGAGTGTTCAATACACCAAAGCCATATATTTGGGCTTGCGTATTGCATTCAATAGATTTGATACCTCACATATTGTTAATATAGGTAATGGCTGTGCTGTTGTCTGACATAATACGTACAACTTTATAATGCTTGTTCATGCAGTAAGTAACAAGAGCAATGTAGTTTGCCTCTAACTGTGATGTGAATATCTCAAATACTTGAATGGATACTATTGATCCACCAATTCAGTTCTGCTCTAGAAACACTTGACAAATGACCTTGTTTGTCAAAATTTCCACGAAATATCTGAAGTGCTTGGATTTTGTCAAGTTCAAAATGTCTATAAAATAATCTGCCATGTGGAACAGTAGGGAATGAAGCAACTAAATTGCCTGTTACTTTGGCAACATGTCTTATGGAAAGTTTATTATGTGAAATTAACAGAGATCATAGATTTTTTTTCTTCTCTGGAGTTAGTTGTATAATCATATGGACTGAATCAAAAATAAAGCCTAAGAAGGTCATACGTTGTGTAGGGATAAGTCTACATTTCATTTCATATCATTTTTTTAGGGTAAGTCCGCTTTTGAACTTTTTTGTTTTGTTTTTCTTATAGTATGGTTTCTGCATTATTACTTTTCCTTTAGGCCAGACACATAAAAACAATATATAAATGATCAAACAAATGAATATCATGAATATTTGGGTTCCTGCAAAGAAAATCGCTTGAAGGTAAAAAAATGTTTACAATTCATATTTTGACACTTACGCATTTGGCTTTTATTTACGTTTGGGTAAGGATTCCATGAAAAGTTACAGCGATTTTAATCTTTTGCTGTTTTCCTGTAAGCACAATTTAATTTTACTTCTGCATACCTATATCATATCCTGAAAAAGATGTATTTTGAATATTTTGATGTGTTTCAGATCTTCCGATTAAAATGATTTTCTGTTCAGAACTCAAGTGTTGATAGTGAACTCAAAATGCTTTAGCTGGAATACTTAGAGTTTTTTTAATAAAAGCGTAAGAAGTGTTGTTTTTTTCGGACTGACGTTAGACATTTTCATCACGGGGAACCATTGCATTGCATCTTCAACCGATACAATTTATTTTACAGAGTGAAAAAAAAACAGATGCACAGCGCGTATTTTTGTTTTTGATGAATTAAAACCCGTAAAAAATGTTCCACATGGGATACTACGTTCTAAACATTCTACATTCCAAACAATTGATGCACTTTATCATACTAAAAGTGTTTCTCTCTGTTCAGCTCACATCGATTAAAACCTGTAAAAACATTTTTACACTGGTCAGTAGTAATAAATAATGATAAATAAAATACAAATATTTTTTTTTTGTGTTGTGAGCGAAATTTTTTTTGTGTGTGTGCAACGTGAGTTCGAAACAAAATACATTGCAACTCCAATCGAAAATGAATTTTTTTGGCTGGTGAACCAATAGGAAAAACGTTTTGTTTTTATTATTATTGTTAGTTTTATATTCCAAGGACCACCGTTTATTCAAGTTGCCTTGATATAGGAATGGTTCTTCAGGATTTGTTGGTGGTTCTTCAGGATTTGGCGGTAAAGGTAGTGCTGTGTCTCGAGACTTTTGGTCTCCTTTGGATGGTATTATGTCTGATGTTAGCTTTTCAATTTGTCTGATAAACCTTCTATTTTGCAGCGTTACTCTTCCAGAGGGGAACATTCTAATTCGATATTGGCGATTTGGTAGCACCTCAACTATTTGACCATACTTATCCCATTGTTTGCGGTTTCTAACGTTCTGTACAACGACATTGGCCCCAATAGGGAGAGCTGAAAGGTCATGAGCATGAGCGTTGTAATTTTCCAGTAATTTTTGGTTCCTAGAAGCATAAGCATGTTCACGGTCATTAGCAGTTATTATCCAATCTTGGTGTGGGAGGTAATGCGTAGGGTGGGCAGGTACTCCATCTCTTAGGTTTCTGTGGAGGAGTATTTGTGCAGGGCTTAAATTGATTTCAGGTAGGGGTGTGTTTCTATATTGAAGTACTGCTCTGGCGGCATTGTCATTGTTCAAACTGCCGTCTGATGAGAGGTTGTTGTGAATGATGCGTTTTGCAGCTTTGACACCCAATTCAGCCCTGCCATTTGATTGTGGGTAGGATGCAGACGATAGTCTGTGATTAATGCCCCAATTTTTCAGGAAGGCCTTAAATTCCACACTAGTGAACTGTGGGCCACCATCTGAACTTAGTTCTTCAGGTGCTCCATAGGCAACGAACAAGTTTCGAAATACCTCGATTAGTTTCTTAGTGGTTATTTCTCTCTCTTTAAAAAAGTAAATGCTCAACCATCCACTAAAACGATCAACAATGCTGATATATGTATGTCCACCAATGTGAAAGTAATCAGCACATACTTGTTCGAAAGGATATTTTGGTGATGGTGTTAGGACTAATGGTTCGGCTGGTTGGCTGGGAGCGTGTTCAACACAGTCCTTGCAATTTGCACGGTGTATTCTGATACTGTTGTCCATGCCTGGCCAGTACACACATTTATTGGCTCTGAAACGCATACCAGTATTACCTTGATTTGCTGAGTGTAGGTTGTCAAGTATTACTTTCCGCAACAATGTAGGTATCACAATTCGTTTGTCCATTAGTACAACTCCATCCATGTTGGAGAGTCTGTTCCGAACTTCCCAGAAGTTCCGCAAATGTGCAGGTTCAACTTGGTTTCTTTTGTCAGGAAAACCTTCTTTAATTGTTTCAATAAGTTCCTGGTACTTCGAGTCAGCAGCACCAGCGGTACGGACAGTATCTAGTGTGACACTTTTTAGCTCATTTACGGCGTAAATGCTAGCAATTTCACAAGCCATGTTAGCTGAAGCGTAAGAATCAAAAGTGTTGTCTGAGGTTTCACTAAAAATTTGATGGATTGATGATTTTTGTCTTGAAAGGGCATCGGGTCCTCTGGTCCATTTGCCAGGGCAGTGAACTATGGTAAATCTCCAAGCTAATGTCTTCTCTTTGATGGTTTGAATACGAGGGTTGCTAATATTTCCCAGATGTCTGTTGTTAAATATGCCAAGGAGGGGCTTGTGATCGACAGCCACAATAAGGTCTGTGCAACCAAGGGTATACATACGTGAGTGATGTAGTGCCCATGCAACAGCAAGAGCCTCTCCTTCTGTGGGTGAGTATTTGCTCTCAGCAGGCTTAGTGAATCTTGATCCAGCAAATATGAGCTTCCAGCCATCCAAGCCCCTGCTCACTCCAATCAGTTTGTAAACAGGTTTGTTTGGTTGGATCGAATCATTTGCTCCCATCAGAGACAAGTTCAATTATTTTTTTCTTTGAGTCGAGGAATATGTCATTCAGGTGTTTATCCCAATAGAATTTGGAGTGTGGCTTAATCAGGTCACGAAATGGGGACATAATGTCGCTGAGTGAGTAGGCCCAAGCGACTTGATTCACAAGGCCAAACCATGACCTTGCATTCGTAAGATCAGTTGGGGCAGGAAAATTTCTGATTGCTGTTAAAATGCGATCTGATGGTTCAATGCCATTTGATGTTATTTTCAAACCTGCAAACTCAACTGTTTTTTCACAAAATTGAAATTTTTTCAGGTTTGCCACAATACCATTGTTTGCACATAAGGTAAGATAGTCCCATGTGCTATAAAACGATTCTTCAATGCTCTCATCATATATCAATGAATCATCCACTATTTTGACAAGTCTTGGGGTATCTTTTGAAATGATATCCATGCGGTGAGTGTAGGCATCCCCCGATGCGGAGTACCCTTGGGGTAGGCGACATGGCATATATCGTCCCCATTCTGTGATGAAAATAAGTAGGTGGCGGCTGTCATCATCAACCTCAACAGAATGATATCCATCGACGGCATCAATAACAGTTTTGTATGTATTGGGTGGAACTTGTGATGCAAGGTTGAAGGGGGAATGAGTGTAGTGAGTCTGCCTTAAGCATTGAGAGTTGAGTTTTTGATAATCTATCGTCTGGTTTAGTTGCCACAACCATAGGAGCACACCATTTTACAGGGGTGTTGACAGGAACTGGTTTGATAATACCACGTGCAACATCTCTGTCCAACTGTGCCTTTACCATTGATTTGTGGTGATGTGCAACAGGAATTGGAGTGTGTTGAGCAAAGGGAATGGCATCTGGTTTTAAATGTAGCTTGAATGGTGTTGACAAGAGTGATGGAAATGGCAAATCAGAGTTGTTGAACGTACTGGTTGCAAATGAATCTACTATGTATTGTTTTAATTTTGGGATGTTTTCTGGGACAGGTGGTACTGGGAGGGACAGCGGTCGTGGAGGCGGTGGTGTACGAATGATGTTGTTCTCACTGTCATCTGTATTTATTGAATTTATTGCCATGGGCATTGGGTACGTTGAAGGAAGAATGTTCACTGCTAAGCAAGCCTGTTTGCTGAAATAGAGTCTATCAACTTGTTGACAAAAATATACTGGTTGTTTAGTTTCATTATCGTTGATGTTAAACCTGATAGGGAGCCATCCATGACACATTAGTTGCGAGCCTCCAACTGTTCTTACTCGTTTATTACATGGACGAAGGTCCCTCAGGTTCAGTTGAAGTTGTGCTAGCTGTTTCTGTCCAGCTAAACAAATATTCGCACCACTGTCAGGGAAAATGTTGACAGTGACAGGTTTGTTGTTAGGCCCCTCAAGTGTTAATGTGGCTGGTATTTCAATAAGGTTGCTTATCGAAGATATGTTTTGTGCGTTGATATGGGCCAGTAATCCATTTGCACTTACAGTTTGACGGCATGCTGAGGCAAAATGATTTTGTCGTTTACAGTTTGTGCAAATCTTACCCCAAGCAGGGCAGTGAGTGTGACGGGGGTTTGTGGTTGGGGTACCGTGTGCTGAACTGCCACAACCAGAGCAATTCTGGGGCCATTGTTTGTTGTGTTTGTTATTTTTATTCTTTTTGTAAGCAGATATACGTGCAGCCTGTGATGTATTCTCGTTTTCGAGGTGTTGTTGATCACGTAGGGCACTTTCAAATGCTTCTGCATGAGTGGTTACATCCTCAACCGTTTTGAGTAGACTAGCCTTGGCTAGGATGTCAGTTTGAAGTGACTTGTTGTAGAGTCCATATACCAATTGATCTTTGATGTGAGATGAGGAGATATCTGCCTTGCATCGGGGGCAATCAAACTCACAGTCTACTGCAGCAGATCTGAGTCTAGTGGTGAAGTCTTGCACAGACTCAGTTTCATGTTGGGTGATATTCCCAAAATTGACCCTGTGTACGGTGGGGTTAACTCGTTTGGTGACGATCAGTTCAATTTTGTTCAACATCTCCTCTTCAGTTAGGTTGAAGAAAAGAGGATGTGAGTTTATGATGGTTGTCTGAACAGAGTCTTCACAAGCACTGTATAAGAGGTCTCCAATTTGAGATGGTGGTAGGAGAGTTATACGTTTGTAGACCTCCCAATCTGTTCGGACCTTACGAAATTGTGGGTGTGTCATTTCATTAGTGATAGAAGGGAGTTTAGCAGCAGCTGTTGGTGGACGGTAGGTGGTAGAAGCATCAGTAGATGGTAGGGTTGGATCGGAAGCAGGAGTTGGTGGACCAGTTGAAGGAATTGTTTTGGCATGACGGAGGATTGCCAGAACATCACCAAGTACGGTTATGACAAGAGTACCTAACAGATCTGGAGTCATATCAGGGAGTGTTAATTCGTTTATTCTGCTGTTTACGAATGAGGCAGCATACATTGCCGATTCTGCAGCAGGAATGCCAGCTTGGATAAGGAAGGCTGTCCACTCAGGTTCGTCTCGGAGTCGCAGCGCCATATTCAAGTTGCCTTGATATAGGAATGGACATAAGAAGGACACAAGTTGTACGTTTATAGTATATAGGCTAGTCTAAAGGTAATATACACTAAGGTTAGTAAGTTAGTAACAAAAAGCATAAATGTTCATTGCCGTTGACTTGGCTTTGAAAAAAATACATCAACTAAATACAAAGAAACTAACTGACTAAACATTTTGGACAAAAAGCAGCAGTGGCAGAACGTGGCAGCATGTTCAGTTTGCCAGTGTATTCTAACGCTTGCCTGACTGTCTGAGACGGGTGAAACATTTTTTCGAGCAATCAAAATGTTTAAAAACTGATATGTAAAAAAAGAAACAACATTTTTGTGCTTTTCCTTTAATAATTTAATTTCTGAGCGAACATGTTTTTTATTCACTTCATTCATTTAACATGTGCCTTTCTTTCTCCTCCCTTAGGATCTCTTTAAGAATACAAACCATTTTCCCCCTACTTTTGATAGCACCCATGTTAGTTACTTTTTTAAAACAAACGCTAATAATAAGTTGAAGTTTTTTCTCTGTACGTTTTGAATGTATTGTTGAACTGATAATCAATTGGTTTAAAAAAGTAAATAAATAGCACATCATGTAGTTTTTTGGAACCATTGTTTAAACTGATATTTCATATTTGATTTCGAATCTGCGTCTGGCTGAACACAAGTTGTACAAGCCGTTTTTAAGGAAATATGAGGTTTATTGGGGTCTCCGGGGTGACACAGAGCAGGTGCACATGGGCAGCTAGCGATTTACATAAAATTATTACAAAGTATACCTCAGTCATGGGATTAGCAAAGCTAATAGACAATCAGTTGAATCTAGCATCGGCAAAATGTTCGGGCTGGAACTATGACTTTAGTCCAATATATTTTCCTAACTGTCAATTTATGAAGTTTCAAAGCTCAACCATCTTGTTGAAATAAGCTTTATAACCACAGAATGCTCCATATCACAAAATTCATAGTATTCTTTTAAAACCAATGAAAAAGATCAACACAGTGATCAGTAACATCAAAATTACTTTCAGAAAAGAAAGCCTCACTTGCTTTGCAAGAAGCATTGTGAAAGATGTGAAACAGACATCCAGCAATTATGATATCTTTATTTTTAGAGGGAATTTAAGGAATTTAAAGCTGCGGATAGATATTTATCGAACACTGTGATTCTCGATTCCAAAATATAGAGATTCTTCATTTTTATAACAAGTTAGTGTGACGGAAACGAAGTCCCAACTGCGACTTTTTGCTAGTAACAATCAAGGGATACGCCATGTTTTCCTCGACCATGAGCGTCCTCGTCCATGAAGCTATATCGACAAATTGGGGAGACGAAAAGACTCAACCAATCGGAAAGAGAAATGGTTGCACATGGCCAAAGTAGCCTATCAAAAGAGTTTGGCAAGAGACGATGACGATGATGTCACAATCACCAACAGCATTTAATGTAATCCCGAAGGCAGCTGTCATGCTGAAATACAAGTCGATCCAGCATTCCAATCTCGAATCAGTTTCGACGTTGATTTACAAAAGGAGGTAAACAGAATTACTAAATTATTTTCCTTAATATTGAAAATTACTATGCTAAATGTGAAACTCACAGGACATGATGTACTCTTCAAGTAGAAGATCATCCTCCATAGCAACTATCTGTTCAGAATCTCTGTTGTTTTCTGTAAAGAGTGCAGAAAAAAGCGATGTCACTAGCACAGCCTTTGTCATAAGAACTACAGTGATTCAACAATTCCGTCACCACATTGTCAATTGTGTGGTGCATCTGCAGGATCAACCAAACACGTACCGTCCAACGGCCCCAAAGGATCCCGAATCATTCAGTATTACACCTGCTAAGACTTTGCTGACAAAACACCTGCAGGTCGTCTTACACTTCTGAGAAACAAAAGATTTTGGAGTCAGTGTCTCCTTCCGGGTGCTGTCGCAACATGGGGAAAGCACTCTGAAGGGAGCTGTCAACATGATTTCATCTGTCCCCATCCAAACCACAAGAGTTCCTCCTCAAGACCACATGTACTTGTCTGCGAGGAACACGAGAGTCATGGAGAGAATGAAGACGTCCTTGAGAAATTCAAGTCACGGTGTATGAGAAGTTCAAGTCTACCAGACTTCTCGAGACAGATCAAACTCTCGTTTCATGCAACCTACACATCAGACACTTCAGCAGTCAAAGATTCCATCAACAACAAGGGGATTTACCTTCTACAGACAATCACTGTAAATGGACACAGGCTGAACATATTTTATGACAATGGTTGCAGTGACTTCATTCTTTCCTTGAAGGCAGCCAAACTACTTGGACCCCATGCAACCAAGTACAGCGATGTTCTAGGCAACCTCGGAGGAGTAGGAGACTCAACCACCTCATCAACCGGAAGTTACAATGTTAACTTACCTCTCCACGATGGAAGGACAGTTACTAAGTCAGGCATATGCCTCAACAAGATCATAGCCATCTTCCTTTTCTACCCACTTAGAGAATACATCATCAACGACTTTCATTTAAGTGGAGGACATCTGATAATTGGAGTGAAAACCTTCGGTATCACCCAAGACTCATCCACCAGCTACAATCAGAACTCTCCTTGTTTGAGTCTTCATTCAACAACTCAGATGGAGGGAGAGGCGTCGTTGGAGGACCAAACAAAATCTTCACTGAAGTACACAACAGCTTCTTCACCAACCCACACTCATCAGAGAGAAGAACCAGTCAATTGAAGTACCTCTTCTCAGTTATCATGACAACCAACCTTCTATCGACTCTTCACACTCAAGTCATCTCTCCAAGAAGCAGCGCCTGTTCGAAGAAGTTGAAGCAACTGGATGTGAAGTCTCGTATCGATGTCCAACTTGCGGAACCTGCAAAGAGTGCAAACATTACGAAGAGTACGAAGCCATCAGTCTCAAGGACGAGGTCAAGCAACACCTAATCAACTCATCAGTTAATGTGGATCTAAAAAATGCTACAGCAACTGCTTCATTGCCATTCATTGCAGATCCAAGTCGAGTTTCCAACAATAAAGCCAAAGCAATGAAGATGTACAACCAACAGATTCGAAAGTTGAACATCCCCGAAAAGGCAAAAGACAAGTCAGACATCATTGAGTCAGAAAGAAAACTACATCAACTTGGCTACGTCAAATACATCAAAGACTTGCCACAAAAAACTCATGATTATCTCATCAATCATTAAACTCATTACTTCATATCCTGGCAAGCAGTATGGAAGGGCAACTCTGTTAGCAGGCCATGCAGAGTTGTATTTAATGCATCTCAGCCTACGTCATCTGGGTACAGTCTGACTGATTTACTGGCGAAGGTTGTAATAACCTCAATAAGTTGCAAGAAATTGTCATAAGATGGTCAATGCATCGTGTCGGAATATACACAGATGTGGGGAAGATGTACAATACTGTCCAACTCAACTAATCTGACTCGTGTTTTCAGCGATACATCTGAGAACCAAACCTTGATCCTTCCAAGATTCCGGAGGAGGTGATAACAACTCCGATTTATGGTGTTCGCTCCAGTGATAACCAGGCAGAGTAAGGTTTGTGGATGGTAGCTGAGCTTCAAAAGGATGAACACCCAAAAGTCAAAAAGGTTGTCAAGGAGTATACCTTTGTCAATGACTGCTTAACGGGAGAAGATACCAAGGAAGAAACCCAAAAACTGGCAGATGGTATGAAACTTGTACTCAATAGAGGAGGATATAATCTGAAAGGTTTCTCTTTCTCTGGTGAAAAACCTCTTGAAAAGCTCACAGATGATGCAGAAAGAAGCCATCCAACACAGTTAACATCATTCCAGCCAAACTTACACGTCCGCATTGCTTTTCAAAGGTCTACGAGGTGTTCAATCTGACTGGTAAGGTCACACCATTCGTAGCTGCAATGAAGATGGAGCTTCATGATCTGGTCCAAAGGAAGTTGAACTGGGATGATGTCATTCCTGATGAGCTGAGGCCACTCTGGGAATCTCACTTTTCAATGATGCAGGAAATCGGAAATGTAAAAGTCCAAATGAGCAGTCGTCCCCAAAGATGTTTCCAGTCTAGATATTCAAACTTTAGACTTTAGACTTTTGGGATGACAGCCAGACAATGGTGTGCACGTGTGTATGCCAGATTTCATTGAAAGACAGGAAGCTTCTCATGTCAACTAGTGCTTTCAAGATCAAGAGTTGTCCTCAGAGGAATGTCATTGCCCAGAGCCGAGCTCTATGCATCACTTATCAACACCTACACTGGTGAAGTGGTTCATCGATTATTCAAGGATTACCACAACAACACTTTAAAGTTCACCGACAATCAGATCAGCCTCTTCTGGATCACCACGACTAAAAACCACTGAAAGATTCACATCTGTTGACCAATGGTATTATATTCAGTCCAATGATGTGATTGCTGACTTGGGCACTCGTAGAGGAGTTACATTAGAAGAAGTCAACTGAAGTTCACAATGGATAAATGGCTATCCATGGATGTTGCAACATGAAAATCAATTTCCAATGTTCAAGCCAGATGAAATCAAGCCTTACCCAGTCAAAGTCAACAAGGAAGTTGAATCACACATCTCGCATGTCGACAATGTCGTTGTGCTTTTTCAAACTACATCATTGACCTTAATCAACACATTTGCTGCAAAGTTGTGAGGATTGTCCCCTATATCCTTTGCTTTTGTAATCAGCTCAAAATCGTCGTCAAGAATCAAACAACAAAGAATCATCAAAAGGATTCTTCCTGATGACAAAGTTACAATTGTCGGAAACTTCACGTCGACCATGAAAGATTTCTCAGAAGACGCTTTCTGCGTCCCTGTTCTGGACAAGGATTCTCCAGTCTCATACAGCATTGCACTGGACACACACTGGAACCATTCTGGTGTGGAAACTACTTTGCGCTACCTGCTAAAGAAGTGCTTGATCATTGAAGGTCATCAACTCATTCGCTTCATACGAAAGAAATGCCAGAGATGCAGATACCTCATGAAGAAATCAATCAAAGCAGAGATGGGTCCAATTCTGGATAGTAACATGACCATTGCGCCAGCATTTTATATGACTCAAGTTGATCTATCTGGTCCATACTTGTTGTATTCGCCATTTCACAAACGAACAACAGTGAAAATGCTGCTCACAGTTTTTTGCTGCTGTACAACGTCATATACATTGATCAAGGTCATGGATGATTATTCTACTGATGCGTTCATCCAATCATTCACTCGACTTGCCTGCGACAGAGGTTTTCTAAAGAAGTTTTTCTGTGATGGGAGAAGTCAACTTGTCAGTGGATGTGGAAACACCAAACTCAACTTCTAAGACATCCAATGAAAGTTTCACCAGAACAAGTCTGTCAAATTCTCAATATGTCCTGTTGGGGGACATAATATGCATGGCAAAATCGAAAGAAAAATTCAAGAGATCAACAACTCAATCCAGAAAAACACCAATAAAGAGCATCTTTCCCTACTTCAATGGGAAACTCTCAGTGCTGCCATTGCCAACACCATCAATAATCTCGCAATCCCCATCGGAAGCAAAACTGATCACGATGTGTTGGAGTTGATCACACCAAACCGTCTTTTCTTGGGTTGCAATAATGAGAGGAGTCATGTAGGAATCATGGTTATCTCAGGAAAACCCTAAAACCATCAAATCTACAATGTCTGGTTTGAGTCCTGGCTGATAAATCATGCACCAAAGCTGATGGCTCAGAGCAAGTGGTATGACTGAAACATTCAAGTTTGAGATATTGTGCTATTCAAAAAAATTGACTTGTCAATTTCAAGCACGTATCAATATGGTATTATCTCAAAAGTCGAGATCAGCAAAGATGGCAATGTACGAAAAGTACTAGTTCGATACTGCAACTCAAACGAAAATTTAAGTCGTGAAACATATCTTTCAGTTACAGACCTGGTATTGATTTGATCTGTGGATGAACTCGATGTTATGGAAGAATTGGCGATAAATTCTGATTGTTAAACTCTGTAATGGTGTTGAAATATGTGTTAACAAACTCTCATGAACATTTAAAACCTTCCTGGGGGAGTGTCTTAAGAACAATCTATTTCAAAAACTATGAAAAATATAATATTAAAAAACTTAAAAAAAGATATTTGTTTCAAAACGTCATTCAAGTTTGTTTACATTTTGTCTACCATTTTGTACAATACATCACTACATATACACATTACACCTTAGTTAATTATATTTATATTTATATTTTTTCGTCACTTTCTTTTGTTTACATTTTCTTTTGTACCATATAACTGGGGGCAATTATCTCACTGTAGTATATTATTTTAGATTTCTCTTTTCCACACACACATTCATTCATTAAGAGATGTAGTGGAGTGAACAAGTTTTTCAAGAGTCCTTACTCAAATTTTTTTATTCAAATATCAAAGATACATATTGGTCTGTTAATTCATCCAGCATTTGTACATGGCCTAGCTGGTAATCTTTGTTTCTTATTTCAGTGTTTGCTTTTGCTTTTTGATTTCCTCTTTTCGCTCAGGCCACACCTTTTAGTTTTTTTAGTTTCTAGACTTAGACTTGAAATTTTTCTGAAAATTTAATTTTTAATTCAAGTTAAAGTTAATCAACGAGGCTATAAGAAGCTAAGATCCTAATGTTTTTAAACTGCTGACTTGCGAATTTTACCGTGATTTCACTCACTATAATCATATTAATATCTACAACAAGGAATCCTTTGTCATTAGTTAAACCAGAGACAGCGCGAGAACGACAGAAAAAATCAAAACAAACAAAATGGCGGACAAGCACGGGACTGCTTCTCCCGTAAGAAAGAAGAAAAGTCTCAGCAAAAAAACATAGAATACATGTGGGTGAAGGTGACGAGGCTTTGGCTTTAACAGATCGCTTTATGTTTTTTAAAAACTCGATGAGCTTCCCCAACACATTGTCATGTTTAAAATTAATTATGGACAACATTGAGTTGTTGGAGGACAAACTCACCAGCACAGAGGCTAGAATAATAAGACTAAAATCATTCTTTATACTATTTACTGTCCGTGTGTAGATATAGATATGTTGTAGGGTGACATAGATTGTTTTATATATGTATCCTTTCTGCTGTAACGCTTTCATAGTTCTTATTCAATAAATGAAAAAAAGTAGAAGAGGGAGAGTGCTCTTCTGGGTTCTGTCTTGATTTTTCTATTGAATTAGGGGAAACCTAATGAATAGTCGAGAAAAATCAAAGCAATCTATGCCAATCAACCTGCTCCTTTATGAATAGTCTTTCACCCTGATTTCACCCTATTCCCCGTGTTACACTATCTTGTTTGAGAATTGACAACAATTGAATACTGAAGAGCCTCAGCAACATTTTAAAATAAATGTTGCTGTTAAGTTAGCACAGGCAGTACATACGTTGGAGAACAATGTAGACTATTTTCTTTTTGTCTTATATTTCATCTTATATACACGGTACCTATTATATTTATATACTACACGCCAAGGCGGCGTCGCTCGCCGCCCATGTTCACCTGCTCTGTATCACTGTATCAATAAATGTCAAATTTCCTTATAAACGGCTTGTACAACTTGTGTTCAACCAGAAGCAGATTCGAAGTCACAACCTCTGGTGAAACCAATCTTTTATCAGTATAACAATACACTCAAAACGTTGAGAGAGAAAACTTCAACTTTTTATTAGCTTTTGTTTTAAAAAAGTTACATGCTCTAACATGGGTATAGCACCCGTAAGGGGGAAATGGTTTATCTTCTTAAAAAGATCACACGGGAGGAGAGAAAAAAAGGCACGTGCTAAATGAATAAAGTGAATAAAAAAAACGTTCGATCTGAAGCGCATAACAATTAAAAAACAGAAATTAGAATATTAAAAGAAAAGCAAAAAAATATTTTGTTTCATGATACTCTTTTTTGACCTATCGGTTTTTAAACATTTTGATTGGTCGAAAAAAAGTTTACCCGTCTCAAACAGTCAGGCAAGGATACATTAGGATACACTGGCAAGCATGCTGCCATGTTCTGCCACTGCTACGTTTTGTCCAAACTGTTTAATCAGTTAGTTTCTTTGTATTTAGTTGATGTACTGTTTTCAAAGCCAAGTCAACATGGAATATAAAACTAACAATAATAATAAAAACACAACGTTATTCCTATTAGTTCATCAGCCAAAAAAAGTCACGTTCGATTGGGGTTGCAATGTATCTGCTTCAAACTCACGTCGCACACAAAAAAAGAAATAATTTCGCTCACAACTCAATCTACCATTTTGCATGACTTACAAACAAACAAACAGACAGACGGAGAATGGGCTATTAATATATAGATGCCTTTTATGCTTTGTTGCTTTTTGGAGGATCTGTGGATATTTGAAGGAAAGTCTATCTGCCATCTCAAAACAGAACTGAAAATTCAGTGTTTTATGTTTTCTTTTTGATTACCACCACCAGGTACTCATGCTCTTTTTGGTATATAACTTTTTGATTAGAAATGAGAAAAAAGTATTACATGCTGAATTGTTATGTACTAGCAAAATATACATTGCTCTGTTGATTTAAGAAGCTCAAATGTACACAAATGTCGAAATCAAATGTGTTTTTTTCTTCCTAGGGTCTAGCCTTTTCAGTGAAAAAAGAAGTTAGGAATCCCCAGTCATACCTTTATGTTACAATGCTCCAATCATAAGGTAGAGGACTGTTAAGTTAACAAGGCACCCACTGGTTCCATAAGGAAAGTGTGGTCATAACTAAATAGTTTTAGCTACTATGCATAGCATAGAATCCGAAATATCTTATTATACTAATTCGCAATTGTGTGTCACACTTTTATTTTAGAGAGTGACATATTTGGGTTTTTTTTCACGGTCAAATCCTTCTTATTTTTTCCCTTTTTGTCGTAAAACCACGTAGAGGCGAGAACACTTTTTTTGATTTTCCGCGATTACTATATGCTCCTCCGTTTTGTTATTTTGGTTTGCGCAGTGGAACTCAGCCGAAAAACGTCTTTGGAGGAGTGCGAGCAATGCAACGTCTCCGTTCGAGATTTGTCAACGATCATTTCGTGAGCAAGAAACTTCGCGAAGAAGACGTGTTTCTTTTTGTATACGAATATTTTAATTTAAATTTGATTGTTTTAGGCAGCAAATCGACGAAAGAACTGACGAAGAAACACAGGTTTGTATGCACGAAGGTATTGTTATTATTACAAAACGTTTTATTATCGTGTTTATTGCTCAACTTTTACTCTTATTAATAAAAGAACACGGGTGGCGCGTGTAAGTGAGTTAGTTGTTTGTTTACAATGAAAAATCATATTTAGATATACAGAAGAAGTGCAGTGAAGTTTTTAAAAATTAGCTGCAGAAAGATCGAAAGAACAAAAGGTATTATTATAAAACTTTTATTTTTGATTAATAAAAGAACAAGTAAGGTAATGTATTTGTATTCAAATGTATTTAAATGTTTGTTTACGTTTTAGTTATCAAATATCGCTATACAGAAGAAGTGCAGTGAAGTTTTTAAAAATTAGCTGCAGAAAGATCGAACGAACAAAAGGTATTATTATAAAACTTTTATTTTTGATTAATAAAAGAACAAGTTAGGTATATGTATTTGTATTCAAATGTATTTAAATGTTTGTTTACGTTTTAGTTATCAAATATCGCTATACAGAAGAAAGTGTAGTGAAGAAATGCAGAACAAAATGATGTTTATTTACACAGTAAGGAATGGTTTTAATTTAGTTTTGAAAGATTAAATACTATAGCTTTGAATAGATATCTTATTATATGAGTTCTTTCGTTTAGTCGAAGACGAGAGTAATTTGTTTTGGTAACGCGCGCTATTATTATTTTTATAGTTAGCAAAGAAGATTTGATTTGATTTATTTATTTACAGATCAATTAAAAATGGTCCCACAGCTATGACTGTTTTCCTTTTTCATGGCTGTGGAAGTAGATCGACGATGTTTGATGCTTTGTCTGCATGCCTTTCTGCCAGCCATTTATGCCTTTTGTTTTGGTTTGCTTAAATATGGTTGCAGTAGTAGTAAGTATTGTAGCTGTTCTTTACTGAAATCTTTTTCTTTTAGGTCAGAAAAGAAAAAGTGTAGCTATTTATAAACGAAATTTGTAAATATATAAATGAAACACATGGTATGTTGAGAAGGTTATTTAAGAGAAGAATGGATTCATTGCGATTGTACTACAAAAAAGAAGCATTGCTGGGGTATATTTTTCTTCAGTTTATATATATTTGTTTACGGCATTCATTATTTTGTGTTATGTGAATTGCTACATACATACTTGCTAGGTATATAAGTTTAGCATTATGTTTTTATTTGTTGCTTTTAATATCTTCTGGGTATTCAATTATGGTTTTGGTGAAAGTAGGGCATTTTGTTGTTTCAATTATTTTTATTAATTTGATGTTTGGTTGTGTATGCCAGGTAAAAGTCTTTATTCTGTTCAGCTCCAGTGTTGAGTGAATCCGTATTGACTCACAATATCGGTTGACTTTATAGACCAAATTTTGTTTTTAATTGTTATCTTTATCTTTATCGTCTTTTAAAAAACGAACGAATACTCCCTCTTCTTCCTGGAAACAAAATCATACGTGAAGTACAGTGAACTCAGATTTTTTTCTTCTTCCCTCGTTTGTGTAAACAAAATTGAATAACAATCAAATTCTATTGTGAATATAAGGATGTTGGAATGTATGAAATTTAAAAGAGAGAAAAATCATGCACGTGTGTATAATGCTAAATATTCATAAAATGATTGATGCACTATTGAGAGAAGTTTCTTTTGTTTCACCGGGAGACCAATTACTTGTGTAAACAAAATAGTTTTCTGCCTTTTTGTTTTCCATATTTATTTAAAATTTTAAAATTCTGTTTGCAGAACATGATTTTAATTAAAAAGTGAAAGGGAATGTTGATAAAAAATTATTTTCAAAAAAATTAACATCAGAGGGTATCGACTAAGATATAAAATGTACCTTTATCCGTTGATCCATCTGACAAAATTGTAACAAAGCGTGAGTTGTTAAAATCACTTCTCAGTGAGTCTTTCAAATCTTCCGCAACTGACGATATAAAGCGTTTGCATGCATTGTTACTTTTGTAATTTTTTCCCTTCAGTGGCAACCCATTCAATTGTTGAAGTTCGCATAATCTTTCAAATTTTTTGAATGGCAATCCTTCTTTCACAACATAGTAGGATGTGCGGAAAAGAGATTGGAGGTCTTTGCTTTCTTGGGAAGTAAACTTTTCGATAGAAATTTTAGTGCTTTTTTGAATTGCGAGCAAAACTATCTTCAAGGTAACGTTTTAGGCATTCCTATAACAACAAAATTAATATTGCACTTCTAATTCTATTAAGTGTAATTCAGATTATTCTTCTCTAATTTTGTCACGATGAAGAAATACTAGGAAAAATTCTAACCTTGTGCTTTTCATCACAGTGTCTGGTTGGATAGTTCTTGTGCCATTTTGTGCAACCTTTGGTAACCATGTTGTTCTGATTAGCTATGCTCGGATATTGGTTGCAAACCCAGCAAGTGTATGACTCTGCCACAAGATCAATTTCCAACCAACTCAGTTTCTTCCCTGACACAGGATGTAAGAAAAGGTGTTAAATATATCTTAAACATTTCAAGACTGTCAACCATAACTTTAAGTGGTCAATCATCGGGAAAAAGAACCAACCTTTCCGTCCGCCATATTCCAGAAAGTGAATTCGTTTTTCCATAACTTCAACTTCTCTTCGGTCATCTCAAAGTCTCACGCGTTATTTTCTAGAGGCCTTTTCCTGTTCTTCACTTTCTCTTCTTTCTTAACAAGTCGTTCAACATTATTGACTAAACTGTCCATCACGTCTTGGACATCGGCCTTGAGGTTGAAACTTTTGGTCTTGCTTGGTTTCGCACCAAACAGTTGAAAAATATTTGTCTGCTTCGACATTTTGCTATTTCGGTTATCAGTTTCACAAATGAAAAAAAATTGCTTTCAAACACGTGTTGGAAAAAAAAGAATTCCGCTTTTTATTCTTATTCTATTTTTAGAATTATGCTACATTTAGAATTCATTTTCATGTAACGTTTTTCTGATTTTGTCGTTTTTCTGATTTTGTCACTTATTCGGATTGAGTGGTTATACCGAATTTACCATTTTTTAAAAAAAATAGAATATCCTGATCATTTCAGTCATTTCAAAATGGCAGCACTACGAACGAATTCGCTGTAATTACTTGTACGTGCACAGAATTTTCTGCTGCCATACTTCATGAGACGTACATTGGGAAGGTTATATTGGCGTTCGTGCGCGAACAAATTCATTAAAATCTTAGTATGTAACGAACAAATTTATTAAAATCTTAGTATGTAACGGGAAATTTTGTATCACTCAACGTTCGTGGCGAACGCACATACGCCATTTGTCAAGTCCTGCTGTTTTTATAAAACATTGAGAACTTGTTTTTAGAAAAGAATAAACGCTGTAGAATTATTGTAAGATAATTATAAATTTCTCCCCTTTCTCCCTTAAATCTTCTTTTAAATCTGTTCAATATTGATCAAACAACACGTGGAAATGTAAGTGGGTTCCTTTGGTTTCTTCTACCATTATGCGAACGGCGTGTAAATGTGAAGTCGAAAAATACCCGGATGATCACATGGCGGAAATTCAAGCCAATAAACTAGCGCTATTAAAGTTAATTAGCACCCTTATAGTGGCGATTTATGCACCAATTAATTTTGAGATGGCGGCTGTATGAACCAATGAACTTCGAGATTAAAAAATCGCTAGGTTTGGACAGTAAGAAAAAAAAGAACAGAGCCGGTTTTAAGGTATTTCCTGCTTTCGCTGAAATCCAAAAAACAGGCAAACTAAATCCATCTATGGCACCTATAATGATAAAAAGTTCTCATCAGCTTATGGTTGGTATAGAGATGGCATAAATGGTTTGGGATTTAGACTTTGTAAAGTTGTTGACAAAGTTGACCATTCTATTTTTGCTGTACACCAACTTCATCAACACCATGAATACTGTCTATTAATGATTAAAATGCTAACACTTTCCCACACAAATTGCAACTACCCTCTAGATCCGCCACTGAAACCTCTATAAACTTAACTTCCTTCAATACTTGTTAAGGGCTACTGGATCACTGAAAGCAAGTTTTATGGAAAAAAAGACATTGTTTAAACAGAAGCTTAGCATACACTCATATGGGATGGTTCTAGATTTCTCTGAAAAAGGAAAAACTTCATTTCTATCCGAAATATGACCCTGAAAGTGCATCATACACTTCAAACAAAGTCTCCTGTTGAGGAACTTCTATTTGCACTGTGCCTATTGGTAAACTTATATGGTTTATGCCTGTAATGGCTTTAGGTAGAAATCCAAATTTACTACTTGCAGCCTCAACAAATTGCAAAGGCGGATGTAGCACAATTACTAAGTCTAAGTCGTCTATACATAATCATTTTATAGAAAACACAGATTTTATAAATCACGATATTTCGACTATGTGTCTTTATCAAGTGTGTCTTTCTATATTTTTACTGCTGACTGTGAATTGTTTAATTGTTATTTGCTAAACTATGGTAATATATGGGTCATTCCAGCCAAATTCAACAAATCAGTGTCAAGACAAAAATTTTAAAATTGTTGAAATTTTGGCCACTTATTCTTCTCCATTTCAATAACTAATCCTGAAAATTTCAACACTCTAATGTGTGTGGTTCGGATTTTATGGCTATTTTAGTTTTTCTTCCAGGAGATTGGTGAGTAAATTGCATTTTGGAGCACTTTCGACATCTCAGCAGAGCATTCTAGAAGTCTCAAAAACCACTAGTTTTATGGTATTGTTTGCACCTTTGGGTGTACTTTCAGAATATCCAAGACGGAAATTTGTAATTTTTCATGAAATGATTTTCCAGGGGGTCAAAAATGAAAAAAAACATAATTTGACGTGAAATTTTGAAATTTGGAACAATGTTTGGGTCCTCATAACTTCTATAAGCAAATCAAGTTTGTTGTCAAACTTGGAGATGTTGTTGCACACCAGTCTGACTATTGACTTACCAGAAACTCATAAGGTCTAATCAACCAAAATGTCTCCAGGGGGCTTAAAAACTTTGACAAAAATCACTTTCGCAGTTCTTTTTTGACTTTTGAAGGCTAATATTACCAATATGGAATAGTATTTACTTTATTTTGCATAAATTCTATGAAATATAGCTGGAACTGTATCTAAAAATGTTACAATAAGTAATAAGAAGGCATTTACCCACAAGATATCACCACCTGAAATCACCTGAAAGTGAAAATTTTCGGATTTTTGAGAGGTCTGGGAACCAATGTTGTTCTCCATAATTTTTTTGGATCGAAGATTTTTGGGGAAGATTAAAGTTAGATCTTCACAAAAAATAAAAGTTTATTGGCAAACTAGTTAGTTATAGTCCTTTTTTTAAGGTATTTTAGGGGGTAATGTCTGAAAAGTTGAAAAATTGAAAATAGCAATATACACTTGAGTATACTCTCAGATAATGATAAGATACGCACTTAAAAATGATTAAACCTTCACTTTCTCTTTTCAGGTTCTTTCAATTTCTGGTACCCCTGCTGCATTATATGGCCTAAATTAATGCAAAATATAGCTTTCCAGGGGGTAATGTCAAGAAAATTGCTAAGACATTAATAAGAAACTATTTAACTCAGTCTGATGAATTTCAATGTGAAGATAAATTGAATTGAAGATGAATAGTCAGTCCTTTTTATATAATGCTATAACCAATATATAAATCAAATATCATTAAACTGCTTTTGTGTATCCACTAGCTCACTTTCCACAAAGGTATACTGCCGTCCAGTTGAGTTAACAGATGGTACTGAAAGAAGATTCAAAATGTGTTCCATTGGGACCCAGCATTTATCATCAATTACTGGCCAGTGAAAATTTTTAGATGGACCTTAAGGATGTAGGAACTTTACCAGTATATCATTTTCCTCCACCGATACCTCTTCAACAACACCAACATACCACTCTTTTTCATAAAAACAGCTGACATGACCTCCCATTGGTACTTCATCAATGGAAACACTATTAAATCGAGGAACAACTGGTTCTGCAGTTACCCCACCAGATAATTTTGAAAATTGAATATCATTTCCTGACATGACCACACTATGAAAAGAACGAGTACCAGGGATTGTCTTGCATTTCGAAAATCTGCTTTCCAACATTTCCCTGTTCTTTTCAACATCATCATGTTTGATGTAAAAAGAAGTTACGGCAGCAATTTCCTCACAAGCAAAACGAAACAGATGTTTTGGTGTCAAAATCTGCTCTTTTAATGGTCTTTGAAGGCTGGTTTTGGCGGCAAGACATTTGATTTGTGCCACCAATACCATCACAGGCATTTTTGCCATGAGACGTTGCAAAAAAATGCCAATTTGCGTTGATGTTGAAATCTTTGAAGTGATGTTTTATATTCTCAAAGTTCTTGAAACTTTTATACTGAGCTCCACATCCATCACTGAAGTATGTCAGGCACTTGATGAAAGGCATATGTGTTTTGATATATTCAATAACCTTTTGTTGAAAAGCATAAACAGCAATGGGGTGTCATGTTGCATGTGATTGCTTATGCAAGCAAATGATTCATGTTGTATGACTTTCTTGATTACGATAATACAGTACAAAAGGATGCAAGGTAGCTTGTTCATTGTTCCAATGAAATGATTGAGAGGCATCCTGTACAAGAAAGGAATAATTTTCTGCAAAATCCAACACCAAATCACCTTCATCTAATGCTAAGTTCTCTTTACAATTTTTAAAGTAAAGAGACTGGTGCTCGGCAACATAATGGTGAGAAATCAATTGACCAATCTTTTGGATTAGTGCATCCAGGAAGGCTTCCAAGTCAAGATCAAACTCAATGAAGTAACAGCGATCTGTGCTTTCCCATTGCATATAACAGATGGAATCATTTTCATCATGAGTCTCAAGTAAACTGGCTTTGACAAATGCTCTGACCAAATCGGTTCCAGGACAAGAGTTACAACGACCAAGCATACATTCTTTATTGTCAATATCACACACACACATTTGCAACAAATCTTTGTAATGCATACTCGCAGAAATGGCAGATAGCATCAATTTCACATTCTGGTGTATAGTACATACGCAAACAGAATGCGTCCCACTTCTTCCATCCATAACACACCATTTCGGTCTCAACTGACAAAATGTTAAGAACCCAGGTGCATCCATTTCATTTTCCTTCTTGAAAAGGGCGCAAATTTCTTTCAAGTTGGCAAGTAGTAATCTTTTTTGCACTTGAAATTTCTTCCCATCCATACCTTCCACACTGACATAATCCTTCTTCCCTGGACATGCTCGACTCACTTCGTCACTTTCATAAAACAGTCTGACCTTCTCTTTGATGTCTTCAGGAATTCCATCTCGCTTTTTTCTAGGCTGTTTTTCAAGGACACCATATGTTGATCTGACTTTTCTTGCTTGCCTAACCAAATACGGTGATACCCAAAAAAATGCAGCCGTTCTTTCTATTGTCCAACTGTGAGGAGATAAGGTCAAGATCTTGCATTTCTCATTACTGGACAGGGGCTTCTTTAGTTTTTCCCTTATTTTATTCATTAAGATGGAACAGTCATCACAATCACTTAAATTGATGTCAAAGGCTTTTTCCATTGAATTGCTTAGGTTGTCCTTGGCTTCAGTATACTTCCGTTTACCGTAAGTTTTTTGACGTTCTCTCCGGACATCTTTGAGAGGACAACAGTTAAGGGATAAAAGTGATTGATTTAAAGAAGCCACAGAATCATTCAATAGCAATTCACCCTCAAAATCTAAATCATCTTTATTCTCTTTATCTTCAGTAACAATGTCATCAAGAGTTGATTTACATTTTCTGCACAGTTTTTTTCCAGGAATCAATTCAAAATTTACATACTTGTACTTTTTCACATCTTCCAATTGTATTGCATAAAGAGTGGTTCTTGCGTAATTGGTATGTACAGTTAATGGGTCACAGCAAAACTTCTGAAACTGCGCATACTTTTCAACAAAAAACTTATAGTGGTGTACACATATCACAGTTGAAACATTATCTGGGTCAAAGCCAATTCGGTGTTTCAACAATTCTAACTGCATAATACTTAAGACTTCTAATTTAACAAAGCCTTTTCTTCTCATCAAATTCAACTTGTGACAGTTCAAGTCACGACAACAACAATCACTTACATCAACAATTTCTAAACTGCCCATGTTAATAATTACTCTTAAAATCACAGAAGTTTAACTAGAACAGAATTTGGAATTTAGAATTTCCAAATTTAGACAATTTTATGCTATGCAATGTCTTCAATTATCTGGTTATAGCATTTATAATGATATATAGCATGATATATAACTGGTAAAGTGCCTACATCCTAAAGGTCCATCTGAAATTTTCACTGGCCAATAATTGATGATAAATGCTGGGTCCCAATGGAACACATTTTGAATCTTCTTTCAGTACCATCTGTTAACTCAACTAACTAGTTTGCCAATAAACTTTTATTTTTTGTGCAGGTGGTGATATCTTGTGGGTAAATGCCTTCTTATTACTTATTGTAACATTTTTAGATACAGTTCCAGCTATATTTCATAGAATTTATGCAAAATAAAGTAAATACTATTCCATATTGGTAATATTAGCCTTCAAAAGTCAAAAAAGAACTGTGAAAGTGATTTTTGTCAAAGTTTTTAAGCCCCCTGGAGACATTTTGGTTGATTAGACCTTATGAGTTTCTGTTTAGTCAATAGTCAGACTGGTGTGCAACAACATCTCCAAGTTTGACAACAAACTTGATTTGCTTATAGAAGTTATGAGGACCCAAACATTGTTCCAAATTTCCAAATTTCACGTCAAATTATGGTTTTTTTTCATTTTTGACCCCCTGAAAAATCATTTCATGAAAAATTACAAATTTCCGTCTTGGATATTCTGAAAGTACACCCAAAGGTGCAAACAATACCATAAAACTAGTGGTTTTTGAGACTTCTAGAATGCTCTGCTGAGATGTCGAAAGTGCTCCAAAATGCAATTTACTGACCAATCTTCTGGAAAAAAAAACTAAAATGGCCATAGAACCACACACATTAGAGTGTTGAAATTTTCAGGATTAATTATTCAAATGGAGAAGAATAAGTGGCCAAAATTTCAACAATTTTAAAATTATTGTCTTGACACTGATTTGTTGAATTTGGCTGGAATGACCCATATGCAGTTCATAACTGAAAAATTCCTAACTTCTTGAAAGCGGATCTCAATTATCCATAGCAGAGTCTAGGGAAGCTCAATCGAGAAAATTTCTTTCGATTCGTTATCACCGAAAAACTTTGGGATTGGACCATTTTGTAAAATACTAAGTCCTAGAGTATAATTTTACTCAAGCATTATTTCAAACTAAATTACTTTGCATGTGTTTGATGAAAGACTGACCATTTGCATGCCTTGTGAAGGCTGTCAGAAAACAGCAGGGGTTACAGTTGGGTCAGAATGAGCATATAGCAGATAAGTGAATAACTTAGAAGAAATCTTTTGAACATTTGATTTAGTCATGAAGTTCAGTGGTTCCTTTTATGATTTTGGCATCTAAAGTCCTTTACGTCAAAAATTTCACCAAGCATGAGACCTTCTGACAACCCTGACTGGACAAATGAAAATGATTCCATAACAGAAGTCTTATGAATCCATACAAAATTTTGCCCAAAATAACTTTCTTTGACTTCTTGTGACATATCATTATCATCATCATCATGTTTTTATTTTCCATAATAATAACTAAATATTTTACTGAAAATGGAAGGAGACCACCCAATAGTCAAATACTAATCAGAGGGAATGGCCACCAAATATGCTACTTCAATATATTGGACAAAAAAAAATAATAATAATAATAAAATAAATGAAATAAAAAACTAAATAAAAGTACAAATAAAAGTAAAAATAATAACAATTAGAAAAATATATATGCAGCAGAATCAGTCAGTGACGGTATAGCTATCAAAGAAATGTTTCACCACATAGAAATAAGAAACTCTTTCCGTGGGCCACCATGGTCTTCTGCAACCTGAAAAATAATTAAAGGAAGTCATTTCTTATAATCCCTAATCAGGCGAACTAATCAAATTTGACTGGTTATGATTCTCTCACTTCCAGTGTGATAAATCATCGAAGCTAGAAATCTCTTCAGCAGATTGCAAACATCAGAAGGTTTGTTTGTCCATTTTCACAATTGGAGGGACCTTTCATTTCTAATGGACGACCCTTCCCCAGCACTAACTGCTTTGGTCATAAAATTTCAACAGGATTTCCAAACAAATTGAAAATCCAAACTCTTGCAAAATGTGACTATTTTTGCCACTTTCATTATTATCGCTTTCAATTGTCACACTGGTAGAAGAATTTTCTAATATAGTTTTAGATGTCTGGTTTTGGTTTTATGCTTCCTGATGTTCTTAAAAATTTCCATTGTCAACGATGGCTCAATAGCTTCCAGCATGGTCGCTAAACCTGTCAATAAAGATGTTGAGATTGTAGGACCATCAGTTCTAGATGTAAAGGCACTGTACTCATAAAATTCCTCATCATCAGATTCAGCGCAAGCTCATTGTTATTTATGTAATTCTAACAACAAGACGCTCTGGCCACAAGTTTCGCATTTTTGGAGAAAAGTGTAGAAGAAATTTTCTCTGGTGTTAAAGGATTAGTGCTCATAGAGGTCTTGATCCAACAAATGTATGTTTGAAATTGGCCTCCCCCAACTGACCTTTTGTTGCTTTTGCTGTTATTGGACATGACATGACCTCTAACTCTCCAGTATGCAACACAGCGTAGAAGTTCAGATCTTTCAGTTGGAAGGCAAGTGAAGTGTTATCTCCATCAAAAGTGCTCAGCTCACTTGATGTTTATTTCTCCACAACTGCTTCTTCATCATTGTCCAAATCCAGTTTTATTTTTTGAAACCAAGACTAGCTTTGGATGCAAATCTGTTCGCCAAACATAGAAAATTTCCTAAAATAGAATTTTTGGAAAATCATAAGAAGATGTCAACTTTTCATTCATAAATAATTTAGTCTCTTTCTTATATTTCAACAAGAAGATTACATGATAATACCTGTCCAGGGGTATTTTTTCCCTTTTTTTCCCCTTCGAGCTCTTTCGTTGAGACAACATTGGAAGGAGTAAATAGCAAATTCCTTTCCACAGATAATGCCGCTAAACACAAGGGAAGCGAGTTCTAGTATCGAAAGAAATGACAGTGTTATGGAACGTTTCTGAAATAGGTTAGTAGAGTTTGGCAAATTGCCTCTCTGATTTGTGTGTTGGTAAACAATTTAATTTCTCTTTCGCTTACATTTGAATTATTGAATTAATTGTCATATCAGCATGTAAGTTAGAAGTGGTTTTTGTTAACTTCTTTATAGGATTATAAAATGCTTTTTCCTTTTCAGTATTGGATGACCTCCCAGAAATTAGCCAGTATTGTTCCACTGAATGTCTGATCAAAGAATGGTAGTAGACCCCAAAGTATTTCCGAGAAGTAAGACATTTGAGGTTACCATGGATATTTTGGTTGATGACTACAGCATGACAAAAGATGGTGGTTATTAAACGAAATACTGTTACTATTTTGTGGCTGTTGTCAGGTAGGTACAAAATTTCTTATAAAAGAGGTAAAGTCGTTTATGTTAATGTGTGCGATTGACAAACCTCGATACTTTTTGATGTCATTGACCAGGTCATTAAAAGGCAGCTGATTTGGTTCAACAGTTATGTATATATATATATGTTCAATTAGGCAGGCAACATTGTAACCTGATGAAGGCACGTAAAATGTCGAAAATTTGTTGAAGAAGCTGTTGTTTTTAATTGTTTTTATATAAATTCAGCTGTAACCTTTTAGTGTACATATATGTTCAATTATATATGTATATATGTATATATATATATATATATGTATATATATGTGTATGTATATATATGTATATATATGTTCAATGCTTCCCTTGTGTTCAGTTATATATATATATATATATGTTCAAATCGTCGAGAAGCTCTGTGGCAGAGAGTGAGAGCCTGGCAAACTCTCCTTCGATGTTTTATCTTTTGTTTGGACAGTGAATAACACATTTTATATTTTCTTTTGGGACAGTGATTAACATAACAATTCTTTCTATTGAAAGCAATTATCTAGAGGTTTTACGCACGAGCAAATTTATCTAGTTTTTTAGTATATATACGCCTTCATTTTTGTAGAATTTTACTTTCATTGACAAAGACACGTAAGTGCTCGAAATATCTGATACCGACATGTAGTTTTATTTATTACTTAAAAGGCTCTCTTAGTTTTGATATATGTATAAATTCGCCTTCTATCGTCTTCTATAATCATGATGTGCGTCATTCAAACGTAATTTATCGAAACTGGTTTAATTAGCATCGTTTGCCGTGTATCAAGCTAAATGTTTTGAAAGAAAGAGAATTTTCGTTTCGTTTGGACAGTGAATAACACAACAGTTAATTTTTCGTTCGTTACTTTGGTTTAATTTAATTTGGACAGTGAATATCACAAAGTTATCATTTTTGGTTCAAAATTACGTCGAAAGTCCGGTGAGAGAGGATGAGAGCCTAGCAAACTCTCCTTCGTATTTGATTTTTTGGACAGTGATTAACACAGCATTTTGTTTCCGTTCAAATCGTCGAGAAGCTCTGTGGCAGAGAGTGAGAGCCTGGCAAACTCTCCTTCGATGTTTTATCTTTTGTTTGGACAGTGAATAACACATTTTATATTTTCTTTTGGGACAGTGATTAACATAACAATTCTTTCTATTGAAAGCAATTATCTAGAGGTCTTACGCACGAGCAAATTTATCTAGTTTTTTAGTATATATACGCCTTCATTTTTGTAGAATTTTACTTTCATTGACAAAGACACGTAAGTGCTTGAAATATCTGATACCGACATGTAGTTTTATTTATTACTTAAAAGGCTCTCTTAGTTTTGATATATGTATAAATTCGCCTTCTATCGTCTTCTATAATCATGATGTGCGTCATTCAAACGTAATTTATCGAAACTGGTTTAATTAGCATCGTTTGCCGTGTATCAAGCTAAATGTTTTGAAAGAAAGAGAATTTTCGTTTCGTTTGGACAGTGAATAACACAACAGTTAATTTTTCGTTCGTTACTTTGGTTTAATTTAATTTGGACAGTGAATATCACAAAGTTATCATTTTTGGTTCAAAATTACGTCAAAAGTTTGGTTTAATTTAATTTGGACAGTGAATATCACAAAGTTATCATTTTTGGTTCAAAATTACGTCGAAAGTCCGGTGAGAGAGGATGAGAGCCTAGCAAACTCTCCTTCGTATTTGATTTTTTGGACAGTGATTAACACAGCATTTTGTTTACGTTCAAATCGTCGAGAAGCTCTGTGGCAGAGAGTGAGAGCCTGGCAAACTCTCCTTCGATGTTTTATCTTTTGTTTGGACAGTGAATAACACATTTTATATTTTCTTTTGGGACAGTGATTAACATAATTCTTTCTATTGAAAGCAATTATCTAGAGGTTTTACGCACGAGCAAATTTATCTAGTTTTTTAGTATATATACGCCTTCATTTTTGTAGAATTTTACTTTCATTGACAAAGACACGTAAGTGCTCGAAATATCTGATACCGACATGTAGTTTTATTTATTACTTAAAAGGCTCTCTTAGTTTTGATATATATATATATATATATACAAAATTAAAACTTAAGTTACTAGTGAACAAATTTAAATACCTTTGCAAAGTTATTTCTAGATTGCGTACCTGTAAACAAATTAATAACACTCGATTTACTTTCCTGAATACTTTCCTATTGCAAACATACACTTTCTATTTGTTTTCTACCGAAATTCCACTACCATTTTTATTCACTGAAAGACATAAAAATGCTTTCTTCATTTGGTAAAAGGTAGTACCTGAAAACCTCTGCTTCCAACAGATTTTCTACTGTTAACATGTACTAAATACCTCTGTGAACTTACATACACTTTCAATTTTCTGCCCTAAATAAAGTTAAAAAAAAAGATTTCAGTACATAACAGTGAAGAACAGCTACTCATACTACAATTATATCAAAGCAAACAAAACCACAAAATATCTGACAGAGAGGACAGACAGTATCCACTATTTCCATAAACTAAATTTAATTAATTGTATAATTTAATAAAAGGACAGACAGTGGCGGCAAGCTCTCCTTGTTCGCATGTTTTTTCTCAACTTCATAACTGTGGAGCCATTTTCAAATAAACAAATAAATAACAGCAAGTTATTTATGATTTGATCGTTTTAACTCTCCTGCACTCCCTTAACTATTTGATAACTATAAAAAGAAATACGTAAAATCAGCGCAAGTTAGACTTTCTTCCACTTGTTCTTTGTTTAGTTTTCCTCTGAAAAAACCTATATATAAAAAAACAAACACCTGTTCAAAAAACTCATTTACGCATGTGCTACTTGTTCTTTTATTAATCTAAAGTACAATGACAGTAAAAGTTTAACAATAAACACTTTTATAATAATAAACCTTCGTATGTGTGCAAACCTTTGTTTCTTCGTCAAATTCACAACCGATAATGAAAATCCGTTATTAACAAACTAATTTTTTGGAAATCATCAGCCAATCAAAACAGGGTATATTAAGGTGGCAGTCTACCTTGGCCGAAAAAATTTGGTCTTCAACTTTAAAGCGTGATTACTCCTTCAAAAATTATCGAAACAACTCAAAATCTTAAAATGTTATACGATAGTATTCTGACATCGGAAAATTTTGAAATTTCGGAGAAAATGGCTTGACAATATGACAGTAGCGGCATGACAAAGAAAACAAAGGAATTTCTTTGAGTAAAGATAACTTGAGTTTTAATCAAAGTCTTAAAACAAATAATACATCTAAAGATAGATAATAAAAAGTTCTATGTTTTGAATTGATCATTTTCCTTCCCTGGTTACCGTTGCTAGGTAACAAGCAAAAAACCTGTTTTCCTTGGATACCACACTTTTAACTAATCAAATTATCATTTCCTCAATAGAAATCAAACTAGGCATTGTATTGAACTTGTCCTGAAAGTTTCATCTCAAACCCATGTGTGGGTCAGTTTTTATTCCTACTCAAATGGCAAAAACAGTAAATTTCAGAAATCGCAAAAAAGTAATTTTTTTTCAGTTTAAAATAGAAAACCACTTGCCCCCATGGTACTTTCCAAATTAAATAAGTGTTTTAGCATCAATAAACTAACAACAACAACAGATAACTAAAAAGCAATGAAATTTGGAGCAAAGTGATTGAAACAGTCCTTGATGATTGGTATAGGAATGTCCGACACAAAAGTAAGCTGTGGTTCGCAACGGTCATAAGTTGGAGTCTTTACCAGTACTTTCTTTTTTATCTTCTGTACATGAACCTTATCTGGAATCTTTTTGATGGTAAAGGCACCAGACAGGTATGACTTTGCTGAACTTTTGTCTTTCTTCCTGGTAAACCGAAGCATTCGACGCTGTTTTCGGTAGCGAGATGAAACCTTTTTACTTGCATGGTAGATT
This sequence comes from Turritopsis dohrnii, assembly GCA_027922465.2. Taxonomy (NCBI): domain Eukaryota; kingdom Metazoa; phylum Cnidaria; class Hydrozoa; order Anthoathecata; family Oceaniidae; genus Turritopsis; species Turritopsis dohrnii. Next base: position 123,449 of record BQMF02000592.1, on the reverse strand, counting down.
CGGGTTTCGTTTTCATTTCGGAAACTGGCAAGTGTGTATGCTGGCTGATGTTTAGCATACCAAGTCTTGTATTTGTCCTTGTCCTTGTCCCAATGGTTCCGTGCTTTACATTCATAACAAATTTTCGATTTCACCTCATAATCAAGAACTTCACCTGTCTCCATCGAAATCAAATAAACTACACCAAGTAATGATGAAAAGCCATAACGTTTTTGCCATGACCCATCAACAGACACACTGCAATCAAATACATCTGTTTCAGTGTCCTTTGCTGAGTAGTCTGGTTTGTTTGCTTTCAATAGTTCTTTTAAATTTTTTGCACTTTGACTCAATGATTCATTGACTGTTTCAAGGCTTACAGCAGATAGTTTTTTCAAGTTCTCACTGTGCATGGTTTTGCTAGCAGGGGGTGGTAGATTCAGTAGAGCACATATTTTTTTAAATGAAGTTAATCCTATGCCACTTGAAATAAAACCTTGACTGGACCTGATATTGATTTCAGCAGCATGATTAATCTTCTTGCTGGTATTGGTAGATGTTGAATAACTGCATATCGAGCATTGTATAACCAGTGATTCACTTAGCCCATACCTCTTTGAATCATCCTGTAATAAAGTCAATTTGCTTTGAGGATCTTTACACTGCTTACATATTGCAGAGATGTTGATAGCATTTTGCAAAAGACTACTATCGATGATTTTATTGCCATAACACGGTCGCTTCACCGGTGTTGGAGTCGATGAGTTGATACCCAATTCAGAAAATGCTCGTTTCCTGGTAATAATTTTGGACATTTCCTTTTGTTTTAAGGGACAATTTCTGCTAATCTTTTCAAATGAACGATTTAATTTATCAGGAGAAGTCTGCTGTGAATTGGATGATGTTGGTTGTTGTTGTTGTTGTGTTGACGATGCACTGCTGTTGTCATTATTGCAGCAGACAATGTTCTGCTTCTGAACACCACCAAAACCTTTCCTTTTCCTCTTATATTTACTTCTTTCTTTTTTTCCTGGCATTGCTTGTTAATTTTATTGCTAACAAGAACTAAAAACCAAAACTGTGCACCATAAACCAGTTAAACACAGAAGTAAACACACAGCAGCACAGTCACAGCATAGCCAAAGTCAAATGGCTTGAATTTTGGCCTCATGTTCAAACAACACGAAAAACAGCTCTGAATTTATTTATTGATTTCCCGAAAAAGGTTTTACCGCGATTTTTGATGCATTATAAAGGTCATTAGAGGGTAAAAACACCCTAGCAACCACATTGAGTCCTGTTGCTATGGGAATTTTCTTGTAAAAGATTTATATGTAGGCATTTTAAAAACTGGATTTCTTGGATTTGGTGTATGTATTGACAAAATCCTTTTAGGAACTGTTAGTAGATAAGTGTAAGATGCTTTTTAACCAAAAAAATGAAAATCCCCCGAAAATTTTTTTCGCCTCATTTTGAAGGTAGACTGCCACCTTAAGAGTAATGAAATCGATCAGCGGCAGGATTTCCCCATATAATAATCGTAAGAAAGGTTGTTGCTCTGCATGGTTTTAGGATGAAAAGGGAAAAAATAAGAAGGTTTTGACCATTAAAGAAAAACTAAATATATCACTCTCTAAAATAAAAGTGGGATGCACAATGCGGATGATTATAATAAGATTTGTTGTAATTTGTTTTTTGTAAAAGTTACTTTTCATTTCCTGTATGTGAATAGTGGGGTATTGAAGCGTTTGAATGATTCAGTATGATATTGATGTTTGGCTATGTTTCAGAAGAATTTTTTTTTTAAAAAAACTTTTCTTTGGTTCAGCTCCATTATTGATTGAATCTGTTAAATGTTTTTTCATTTGACATTATGTGCTTACACATTTACAACCATTTATAAATTTGGATGTTTCTAGTTTTTGTGTGCCTGCTGGGTATGTCTTATGTTGTTATTTGTTTTATATAAAAGTTACTTTTCATCTTCGGGATGAAAAAGGACAATATTCATTTGTAGTTCATTTCTAATACGCTTTGACACTAAGTTTTTTTTTCCCACCAGACTATAAATCAATGGCACAGGTATCACCACATAGGTAGGACTCAACAGCATCATTTAAGGGTTTCGTTGATGAATATGCATTTGAAATATCAATCTGACTTTTGCTGGGAAAAACCTTCTGTAATTTCGGTATTGATTCATATTTCTTTGTTTCCTGTCTGTCATCTGATAACTTTTTTCCAGAACAGTATAGTAAGTACTTCTCTGATAACCAACTTGGGTGCTATGTTTAATTAAATTTTACGGTGAAGTTCTGCTTACGTGTGCGTAAAACCGCGTAGAGGCGACAGACATTTTTTTCACGATTATTCCAAAAGCACGTGGCATTTGACATCAGTTTTTTATGATGGCGACGAATCATTACATCCCCAATCGAACAGAAGGTTTTAGGGGAATATCTTGAGAACCAATAGGGATCACGAACATTTTTTAGGGTCCGCAACATTTGGGCCTAAATTTTATTTGGTACTGCGGCTATGACGTCATCAAAATCTTTGATTGACGATATCTCTGCAACGGTTGATCGCAACGAATCGATCCCATACATTTTTTTGGTTACAATTTTCGAGCTCTACAACATGGGCAAACTGATTATTGCCAATTTTTCATTTTACTTTTCGTGAAGTGGATGCATGCTGAACATGGGTGGCTATAGGGACATTGCCTTGGCGGCTAGTGTCACTATAATGATATAAAAGTAGATGTTGACTGCATGAAGTCTCTTTTGAATTGATTGAGAGAAGTGAAAGTGACTGCACTTTACTTTTTTATAATTTATTATTTTATTTAGTGTTGCTCATAATAAAATAGATACAACAGTTGCTAATAAAACCAACAATGAAATCCTTTTATGATTTACAATAAGGACAAGTACTAAAATTAATAGGCAAATTTTTAACTCTATTTTTAAAAATATCTAAAGTTGTCGAGTCTTTTATGTCTTTTGGCAATCAGTCCTAGAGTAAACTTCCTACAAAGCTTACAGAATGTATGCCAAATTTAACAGTATTGGTTGGGGGTAAAACAAGTTGTAGCCCCCTTCTCAGCGAATAGCCTGAACACTTAGGTACAAAAAGCTCTGACATAAAAGAAGGGTTCAGACCGTTGACGTATTTAAAAATTTGTGTAAAAGTTTCTTGATGAAAGAGACGTGAAGGGTGGCTCCTTTTGACAATGACAGTAGACTCAAATTAAGATTTTGGTAAACTACAGAGAGAGCCCTGCGATGAACCCTGTTGATGTAGATGTTGCTGGCCTTATCGAAACGCATCCAAATTAATGGGCAGTAGTGAAAATGAGAAAGAACATAGGCATTACATAAACATTTTGCAGTTTTAACTGAGATATAAGGCCGAATCCGTAGAAGTGCCTTGGTTTTATATGAGGCCTTCTTACATTTTTCATCTAGATGCTCTCTGAATCGTAGTTTATGATCTATGTAGATACCTAAAAGTTTTACACAATTTGAGGTATCTATAGTTATATTCCCGATTACAGGGAGAAATCTGAAAAATATATAAAATACAGGTCTAGAATATAGTGACAAATTAATAGAAATAAAATACTGACCTAGATATGATCAGTGCAGTAAAATTAGGCAACGTAATGTTAGAATTCCTTTCAGGTGAAATAAATGGTAAGAGTAAAGCAAAGTTGTTAAAAATAGGGGAAAATATTAATTATATTAATAGCCGATTCTCCGTTTGTTTGTAAGTCACGCAAAATAGCAGATTAAGTTGTGAGCGAAACTATTTCTTTTTTTTTGTGCGATGTCAGTGCGAAACAAATTGCAACCCCAATCGAACGTGACTTTTTTGGCTGGTGAACCAATAGGAATAACGTTTCTTTTATTAAAATTATTACAAATTTTATTTTCCAAGGACTACTGTTGACTTGGCTTTGAAAACAGTACATCAACTAGATACGAAGAAACCAACTGATTAAACATTTTGGACAGCAAGCAGTGGTGGCATAGCATGGTGGCGTGATTGGTTTGCCAGTGTTGTATCTTAACGGTTGCCTGACTGCCTGAGACGGGTGAACTTTTTTTCGAGCAATCAAAATGTTTAAAAACCAATAGGTAAAAAAAGAGTATCATAAAACAAAATATTTTTTTGCTTTTGTCTTAATAGTTGTCTTAATTTCTTTTAATTGATTTCTTTTAATCTATTTTAATCAGATCGATATTTTTTTATTCACTTTATTCATTTAGCACGTGCCTTTTTTCTCTCCTCCCATGCGATCTTTGTAAGAAGAGAAACCATTTTCCTAATACGTTTGATAGCACCCATGTTAGAGCGATAATCTTTTTAAAACAAAAGCTGATAATAAGTTGAAGTTTTTTCTCAATACATTTTGAGTGTATCTATATATTAATTGCCAATTCTCAGTTTGTTTGTCTGTCTGTCACGCAAAATGGTGGATTGAGTTGTGAAGATATTATTTTATTTTGTTTTGTGCGACGTCAGTGTGAAAGCATTGCAGGCTGAACATGGACATGGATGCCGCCTTGGCGGCTAGTATTTCTTAATTCGCTAAGAAAATAGTGCATATGACTGTTCTTGATAATCCGCTTGAACCTGATAAAAAAACTAGAACAAAGACATTAAACACAAACATGGAAGAATCAAATTCAAATTCACTTTGCATAGTCAATCGATACAATGTATTTTGCTGAGTGAAAAAAGCGGATGTACAGCACGTATTTTTATTTTTGATGGGTTGAAGATCTTTCAAGTAAAGCAACTGTTCTGTGCTCCTATATTAAAAGTTTAAGGTAGTTACAGCACTGACACCCTTTCTGTTCGTAATTTTCCGACATCATTTTTGAGACGTCATTTCAGAATTAAAACGCGCAAAAAAGCTTCTACACAGGATACTACATTATAAACATTGTACATTCCAAACAATTGAGGAACTTTATCATACTTGAAGGGGAACTAAACTTAACAAATCACAATTTCATTTTCTTGCCCTAATTGAAACAGTTTTAAAAATGTTGAAAAGTCAGTTTTTGAATTTTCAACAAATCATCTTTCGTTCTTGAGATATTGCTGTTTAAAGTTTTTTTCCAAAACAAGATCTCCATATGTTGACACACAAGTAAGTGAATAACTAAGAATGTTTAAATAGTTAGACATAGAATATAGAGCGGTAAATAATTGTAGTTGTGAAAACACAAAGAAATTCATTGCCACTGTTAACCCGACTCTGCTCCAGCTCTCTCTCTTTTTTTAATGACCTGATACCTGTAGGTTTTTGTCAATATACATACAGAATTTAAGCATAGTATGACTAATATTATTATTATTATTATTCTGAATGTTTTACAAGCATTTTTACAAATCAGTTAAACAACTGCTATCAATTTGTGTCCATGGAAAAAATATTAAAAGTATTAAAAATCTAAATAATACCATAAAGGATAAAACTATTTACAATCTTATATTCTTAAATACATGTATGTACAGTAAAAACACTCTTATATTTCTACTTTAAATCAAAGTTTTTCAAATTCTTGCTAAAGGTGGCCTCGGACTGTCTGATTTCTGTAGGGAGTAAGTTGCACAACTTAGCTCACATGAAAAAGAAACCAGATCTGGCAAGTTCAAGTCGGAGTTTAGGCATTTTGAGGAAAAGGTCTTTTTCTAGTGTTTTGGTTGTGTTCAATTATTGTAAAATGATCCAAGAAGGTTTCACAAACGTTTCCATCCAGGCACTTTCTCACCAGTTTCATAGAGTATCTGTAAAAGTTGTTTTTAATTTAAGGCATGTTAAATTCAATATTTCACTTGCACAGTTTTCGAGTTATACCTCTTGAGTTCTAGACAATGCAGTTATACCTTAGTGCTGATAAAATTATACTTAACAAATTATACAAATTTGTAAACTTCGGTCGTGGTGTCACTAGTGTCACGTGTTGTATTCTTTTCAACAGATGAAGTTTTGAAGAAGCTTTCTTAATTTTTAGTACAAAGTTCTCACCTAGGTTTAAGTATTGATCGATGAAGGTGCCAAGGTATTTATACAACATATTTTTACAACAGACAACGTTATTTACATATTTGTATGTCAGCAATTTCTTCTTGAACATTTTCATGTCACGTTGCCATGGAGATCAAGTTTTGAGGAAAAACTTTCAATGGAAATGTCTCGGGAACGAAAAAAGATTTTTTGAAAATTCAGAAGCCGACTTTCATCATTTTTGAAATTCTTCCAAATGATATTAAAGTGCCCCTTTAAATTCATTATACTAAACCTTTCCCTCTGTTCAACTCATATTTTACGCTGGGTTACTAGTATATTATTTATCAGTATTTTACCTGAAGGATTACTTTCTGACTCACATATATCACTTTAGAAATTAAACATTATTGAGGCAGTATTGACTAGAATACTATCGTTTCTTGAAATCATGTTCCAGTGCACACTTTCAATTTGTATTTGAATTTGTATTTCAAGGAGAGATCTGGCACACCAAACGGGCAAAAGTCGATCTGCAAAATCAATCCTCACAGTGAAAAACTTTATAAATCATACTTCCTTACATTGAATACCATAGGGGAGCATACATTTTCTTCATATCAAGAAAAACTTTCATCGGAAAAGAATTTTCATTGTAAATGAAGCCCTTAGGCCAAAAGAAGAAACGAAAAACCTTTAAATGAAATGGTAAATTTCTGGCATCTACAAAATCTCAGCTTTCACCATATTTGTTACGTTTTTCTTTTCTTTTTTTTTGGCCTTGTTGTTGTTCTACAATAATTGCACTTCATTAATTCGTCACCTGTGGCGCAACTAAACTTTCTGCATTTGATGGAAACTTCATTGTAATGCACTGAAGCGGTAATGAAGTACAGAACATTGCAACATATTTCTTTTTCCAAAATTAAATTTGGGGCATTTCCAGTAAAACTTGACAGTCAGTTTTACGGCATGTGCTTAGTGTTATCTTCCTATTAAATTCCCTCACCAGACCATTGCAGATTCAACCAAATCCTGAAGAAAGTCAATCCAATCTTTCCATACTGAAAAAGCAATATAATCAGTTTCACTACATTATTCTACAATATTATTCAAAGTTTTCGATCTATTCATTCTTGGACATGTAATAGATCTAGCAATTCCTGAATTGAAAGTAAAGATCCTGCATCCAGTTCATCAGATCAACAAATGCAACATCTGGATCCTTCTTTTCAAATGGTTTATTAACAGGATCTACTTTATCAATTAGTGTTTTCTGATTGTTTATTAAGTGTGCACAACAATTTTTTTAAATTTTATTGGATAACCTGAAATTTTCTTTAAATGCAAAATGTCATGTTTGATTTTGTCAAAGTAGATGACATGCTATGGTTTATCAGGATCATTTGTTTGAATGAAAGTCTTGTTTGGCTTTTGGTGGAGACAGACCTGTAACGTACCCCACCACATCCGATAATTGTTGTTTGTCCATGATACCTATAATGTAGATATCATGTACGTTATAAAAAGACATAAATTTATATACCAGGTGAGTCAAAACAAGTACTGATGTTTAACAAAAAAAATTACTTCAGGTTGAATAATTATTACAGATTGCTTTTTCATTTCTGATTAGAGGGTTCCTTTGAGTATATTTTTGTGTATCATTCTTCTACTTTGGTTGAGTAAAAAAAACAACTTATGGACAAAAAACTAGAAGCAGTCCTTCTGAATATCTTTGAAAAACGAACAAAAAAGCCAAAATTATATAAAAACTAGCCGCCAAGGCGGTGTCGCTCGCTGCCCATGTCCACCTGCTCTGTATCACTGTATCAATAAATGTCAAATTTCCTTATAAACGGCTTGTACAGCTTGTGTTCAACCAGAAGCAGGTTCGAAGTCACAACCGCTGGAAAAACCAATCTTTTATCAGTGTAACAATACACTCAAAACGTAGAGAGAGAAAACTTCAACTTTTTATTAGCTTTTGTTTTAAAGAAGTTACGCGCTCTAACATGGGTGCTATCAGAAGTAGGTGAAAAAATGGTTTTTCTTCTTAAAAAGATCACACGGGAGGAGAAAAAAATGCACGTGCTAAATGAATGAATTGAATAGAAAACGTTCGATCAGATTAAAATAGATTAAAAGAAATCGATTAAAAGAAATTAAGACAACTATTAAGACAAAAGCAAAAATAAAATATTTTGTTTCATGATTCTCTTTTTTTATCGGTTTTTAAATATTTTGATTGCTCGAAAAAAAGTTCACCCGTCTCAGACAGTCACGAAAGCGTTAGGATACACTGGCAAACTGAACATGCTGCCACGTTCTGCCACTGCTGCTTTTTGTCCAAAATGTTTAATCAGTTAGTTTCTTTGTATTTAGTTGATGTATTGTTTTCAAAGCCAAGTCAACGGTGGTCCTTGGAATATAAAACTAACAATAATAATAAAAACAATCTCTATTGGTTCACCAGCCAAAAAAAGTCACGTTCGATTGGGGTTGCAATGTATTTGTTTCGAACTCACGTCGCACACAAAAAAAGAAATAATTTCGCTCACAACTCAATCTACCATTTTGCGTGACTTACAAACAAACAAACGCACAAACAAACAAACAAACAGACGGAGAATCGGCTATTAATATATAGATGACATTGAGAGGAAACGGCTTGGCGAATCGGAGAAGGTCAGAATAAGTTTTTTTAAACCAACAGTGCTGAAGGTTCTTGTATAACTTTTCATATACAGGGGCAAGGGAGCTGATGATTTGATGTCTGCAAAGGCATTAAAACGCCAAGAAAACTTTGAAATTTGGGCTTTCTAGACTGGCTAAAATACGCACATATTTTAATAAGTAAAAAGTGTGCCAAACGTGGTTCTCCAATAAACAAGATTTTATTGGTTTCTTTCAAGGCTAGATCATATAATGCATTGAAAGACTCCTAGCTTCACATCCTTCTGATATCATTTTTGGAACCTTTCAGTTTCTACAGTTAGCATGACTAACTGAAGGTTGACATCTTTTCGTGTTGTAATGTTTTGGACAGTTTATCGATATGAGAGTACAATAGCTTCCCAACCTTTAAGCTTTTTTCACATGCATGTAAAATTTTACGTAAGCTCAAGAATGTTCATTCATTCTCTCCTTAAGGAAAAGTTTTCGTAAGGTCTTACGGACGTTCATGAGCCCTTACGACGATTTCCTTAAAAACAAAAAATTTTGTTTTTAAGAAAATCGTCGTAAGCCTCCGTAAGCCTCAAGAAGAAAAAAACGTTCGAAAAATTAGATCGAGCGTTCGAAATGATGCCTTTTGTTCGAAATTACATCATTTATTGCTAACGATCTATTTCCAAACGTTCCAAATGTACATTGTATTTTTTATTGCAGCAAATTTTAGTGCATGTGAATGAAAATCTCGGTCAAGGCATTTTTTCTTCGTAAGAACTTACGAAAAAAGGTTCGTGAGGTGTTACGACAAAAATTACGTGCATGTGAAAAAAGCTTTAAGCCAAAAGTATAGAAAGAATAGTGCAGCGATGGTGAAGGGGTTAGTACCTTTGAGTGTGACAGTTGCGACCCCTGTTCAAGTCCTGTCATGTCGTATCTCAATAAACCATTAAAAGCAGCATGTCAGCCCATTAGGAGCCTCCGACTGACTGCATACTGGCTTTCGGGCAAGTTAGAGCAATGCTATACATATCTCTGGCGATAAGTCAACTAACAGTTGCAAGTCAGCCAGTGGAAGAACCAACTTACTTACTGAAAGTGTTAAGTCTGTGCTTTGCACCTGATTATTTTTGACTTAACTTCTCTTGTGCTTCTCTTGTGACCAGCTTCTTCAAGACAGTTATTTCGTAGCTCATACAAAGAATTGTAATTTTCAAGGATCCTTTTGAAGCAAGTCACATGAACTGTTCAATGAGTAGTTGAAAGTTTGCTGATGCGGTTCGGAATAATATCCCCTTCTTCAACCAATAGTTTGATTGATTCCTATTTTTGTTCTCTTTTTGATGAGTACTTGATCGGAACAAGGATTTCGGCAGTGACATCCATGATATCTCCTAGAGGCTTCATTTGTTTAGTGGCCTCCTTCACCAATTAAGTTAATGAGTGACAATGACAATGGGTAACAACTGCTTTTGGCTTGACTTCTGAAATTTTTGTCACAACACCAGATTTTTCCCCAAGCATGTTACTTCCGCGGTCTTAGCATTGACCTTGACATTATCAAATGTTATTTCTGTGCACTTATGTACATCTTTTATCGCTTACACAATAGTGTCACTCTTGATATCAAGGATTTCGTAAAATCCAAAGAAATATTTGTGAATTACGAAAGACTCATCAACCCATTAAAACTCGATATCAGTTGTTCCTTGCTTGAGATGTCCGTATACTCATCATAGATCTTTGCAAAATTTGTGAAGTTGTGGAGTATACCTCCTTGCCAATTTGAATAAACATTTTTAGCTTTCTAGATGACCATGGGCGGTATATCACGACCAACTACGTTTCAGCAAAACATCACACTGAATAATGAGAATCGAACAATCAAATTCAGTTTTTATTCTATATGATTTGATTGATAATAAAGGCAATACCTGAAACTTTGTTTTTGAGTGCTCCTCTGCAACCTTAACATTAGATCGTGCCTTTTTATAAAGTTACTGACCCATCTATCCCCTGGAGTGTTGTTATTGAATACTTTGACAGTTACATTTCTTTTATCTAAGAAATCTTTTGCCATTGTTCTTACTTGTATTTTGTCAACTGGGCAACACCATCTAGCTAAAAACCCGATGATCTTAACAAGCATAGCCTCAATGTCTGCTGATAACGCAGTTGGGCAACCGACTTTCTCAGAGGCGTATTTCTTTTCGATTTTGTCATGAAGTGTAGATTTTGGAACATTAAATTGTTCACAGGCATCTTGGTATGAATAACCTTCGTTAATAGCTCCCAAAGCTGCATCCAAATTAGTTTTATAGTACTTAGGCATGATTGTGCAAAGAAGTAGGGAAGAAAGTTTATATACGCACCCCAAGCAGTAATTAAAGATGAAACAGAAATGCTAGCGGGGTATAAAACCATTCCCTCTAGGCTAACAAATGTGGAGAATTGCGGAACCATCAAATTTCTCTTCCATCTGATTAATTTTTATTCATTCAAGGCTCCTTCGTAAATTATGCATACACATGAGATAAAGAACATGAACATTTAAAAAACACCCACCCGTATCTGATACATATTATTAAAAGATCTTCATTTGGCAGGGAAATGAAAGATTGGCTACCTTGCAGCGCTGACCAATAACAAAATAAACCATCTCGGGAACCAATTTATGAATTCAAAGTGATATGTGCTGATACGCAAATCAAAACACGTAAGTAGAAATCCTGCTTAATAAATGTTTTATTATCATCATGAACTTGAAGTAAACTCTGTAGGGAAGAGTGGCTAATAACAACTTAACATTCTAACATTATTTTGTCGTCTTTCTTATCATTTGATATCTAAAAGAAAGAAAAAACTTCCAAACACTGTTATTAAGTAGAAAGCTGAGGGTTGCACAATTCTGATGTCAGCAACAATAGAACAATCAGAAAATGGTCTGGGAACGAGCAGCTTTTTATTATCAAAAAAGCTGAAACAAAGTAAGAAAATGATTGGTTCTCTCATGGAGATTATGTCTCCTGACAAAATCTTTTCTCATTTTCTGTATTATGTGAAGTGGGAAACCTCATGTATGACGGTTTATGGGAAAAGGATAACAAGCTAAATTTCAATTCTTTTAAAATCGAAATTTAGCTGTGAAACATCGATTTTATGAAATCTAAACTTCGATTTTTATTTTTTCTAGATTTTGATTTTTTAGAATCTAAATTTCAATTTTAAAAGAATTTAAATTTCGATTATTTAGAATCTAAATTGTCCGATTTCATAAATCAAAGAATTGAGTGTCGTAAGAAACTTTTTTTCATATATGTGACGATTTAAGGGAAAAGGATAACAATCGCTTTTGCGATTATAATCTCAAAATCGATTTTGAGATTTTTAAATCTCAAAATCGATTTCTATAAATCGATTTTTTACAATTCATAATCCCAAAATCGATTCTTGTGAATCCCAAAATCGATTCTTGTGAATCTCAAAATCGATTCTAATGAATCTCAAAATCGATTCTTGAATCTCAAAATCGATTCTTTTGAATCTCAAAATCAATTTTTCTGAATTATGAAGGGAGGCATAGATAGTCGTTAATAGGTTTCGTTAAAGTCGTTTGTTTATATATTTCGGATACATAATACGCCGTGTTTTGAAGTTCGAAAATAATCGGTGATAATTTTGTCGGGGAAAAGTGACGAAAAGTTTTCCTCGGTGAAACTTTCCCCCGACTGGGATACATTTATTTAATTATTACCCAAATAGAAATAAAAAATTGTTATTTCAAACAGTGCCCGTCGATAGCAGCTGTAGCCATCTAAACCTAGTCATAATAAGTTCATGTTCATGACATGATTAACACTAATTTATTCAAATATATAGTGACTTTTATTTATTAAACAGAAAATTTTTTTTGCAATAAAGGGTTTTCCAAAAGCATTTATTTCATTGATAATAATCATCTACGTCTACACTTTCATTGCGGCTCTTGAAGAGGCGGTTGTTGTTGCACCTCCACCAGATCTGAAAAGTGAAAACTTTAAAAAGACCATATGTTATTCGACTTATTGAAATGTACATGTACAGGCAGCAACCGTTCGTGTATTGAATTGCACTTGATGAGCTTGTTCTCATATTCAGTTGGAGATTAAAGATACAGTAGTTCGTTTGAAAGCAGCCACAAGTAGAAACCGTCTTCTATAATTCTTTTTTTAAGTTGTTCGACAGGATTGCTATTCTTTGAATCTCTTGGTGGAAAATGTTTATAACAGACAAAAGACTTTTCGAAATTGATCATATCGTCACGATTTTAGTGATCGTTATTGTAACTTCATTACGATAATGTTTTTAGGTTCAACATTTGGATGAAGGATGAATGCAGGAGGAGACAAATGAAAACATTTTAACGTCGGCTTGACGAGTTGCAAGAGTTCTCTTTTGAAATACTCACCTTCGTTTAAATAAAATAATACCTGTTTCCATCAGTTTTTCATCATAGGTTTACGTAGATGATTGTCTGAAAGCTGTGTTTACGCAGGGCTGCAAAACTCTCCCAATTCTCGCAGTCAATGGACAGTTAGAAAAGCTACGCAAGTTTCTTTTATGGAATTCCCGGTTAAACTTCCATTTAACAGTGATATTGTAAAGGGAGCTGGAAACTAAAATGCTTTTTAATTTCACTGAAATAAAACGAAAACAAGTCACTAATGTTTTCATATTCTTTCGGTAGGTGAAGAAATGAATTCGTATAACGAAGGGTGTTTCAAAATTACCTTAGCACGGTGGTCGTTCTCCCTAGTAACAGCAACTTGGTGAATGGTCACTTAATAAACCTAAGTTATCTTTCGTTATCAATTGAGCACGAAAACTAATAAAATAGGTTGAGCATGTTTTTAATTGGATTAAAATCTTCCATCGGAAATTGCATTGAAAAACACCATGGGTTCTCCATCGTTGATGCTCAAGCACAACATGATTATGCAATACCACCTGCACGTTTCAAACTGGAAACATGTAGTTCATTATTATTATTACACATTATTAGTAGACGTTGACGAAAGGAACAAAAAAATATTCAGCGGTAAAGACTTTTTAAAAAAGTTTTAAAAGTTCTAACAATGACACTATCTACGTGCGCGATTAAAAGTGCATCTGAGCTAACTCTAGGAGCGCATTGGAAGTCTTAACCTCTTACGTGTAGCTAATATACTCTTGTACGTCAGGTTTTCTTAAGCAAAATGTCTTACGAGGAAAATGTTTTGCTAGTGAGAAACACGGCGTAAGGGTTCATTACGTTAAAATTTTACATAAGTCGCTACGTTAAAAAGTGTCTACACGTGAATATAGCCTAAAATACTAGAATTTCTTACGCCGTTATCAAACTTAAGAAAAATAATATTACGCAAAATGGTTTCCTTCAATTGTCTTTTTTCATTATTTAACTTTAATGTTTTCAGAACAATTTCAAGTTAATACCGTTTCTGTATCAAAATTCCCTGGAACGTCACAAATCGATTTTGAGATTCAAGAAAATCAATTTTGAGATTCAAGAAAATCAATTTTGAGATTCAAGAAAATCGATTTTGAGATTCAAGAAAATCGATTTTGAGATTCAAAAAAATCGATTTTGAGATTCTAGAATCGATTTTGAGATTTCAAAGAATCGATTTTGAGATTCTTTGAAATCTTAAACATTCGATTGGAAATCCCATAATCGATTTCCTAGAATCGATTTTTGAAGAATCTCAAAAGCGATTGTTATCCTTTTCCCTTAAATCGTCACATATATTTAAAATTCAGAAAATCTAAAAATACTTACAATTTGGATAAAATAAGATGTAAAATAATGATTTCGCAAATAATCCTCTCACTGTAGAAATAAAAATTGAAATAACCAAAATATTCGCAATTCAAAAGCAGAGATGGCAAAAACTCTGTGAAGTATCCCAAATCACATTCTCGGAAAAACACTTACTGGGCAATTACTGGGCAAACGTACCCTGCCAAACATTGAAAAAAAGACTCTGTCTCACAAACCCCCGAGAATGTTGTCAAATCTTAAGTCAATAGCAGAATATGCCCTGAAGGGAACACGTGAACCTCTTAGGCACAGTAAAGAGGCTCTTGTCTGTTCCATGGAGAGCCGTGTTTCATAATCCATGACCATACCATAAGTATCACCCGATTGTTCAGATAACTTTCCAGCAAAATGAGACAGAAATCTTTTTCACTCTTATCCCAGGAGCAAATGTTAAGTATTTCAATGTTATCGCTGTTTAATTATTTTGATCTTTGGTTCTTTACAGGGGGAATTTATTTTATTAAGTTTTTCTGCGATTCGGCTCACATTTGATTAAAACCATTAAAAATTGTTTACCCCTGTTACAGAATTCTGCGACACAATGCATACTGAACATGGGTGGTGAGCGACGACGCCTGGGCGGCTAGTATACACAATAATAGGCAAAAAATCAACCCGTTGTATGCTATCTATATATTAATAGCCGATTCTCCGTCTGTCTGTTTGTTTGTTTGTTTGTAAGTCACGCAAAATGGTACATTGAGTTGTGAGCGAAATTATTTCTTTTTTTGTGTGCGACGTGAGTTCGAAACAAATACATTGCAACCCCAATCGAACGTGACTTTTTTTGGGTGATGAACTAATAGGAATAACGTTTTGTTTTTATCATTATTGTTAGTTTTATATTCCACGTTGACTTGGCTTTGAAAACAGTACATCAACTAAATACAAAGAAACTAACTGATTAAACATTTTGGACAAAAAGCAGCAGTGGCAGAACGTGGCAGCATGTGCGGTTTGCCACTATCTCTTGCCTGACTGTCTGAGACGGGTGAACTTTTTTTTTGAGGAATCAAAATGTTTAAAAACCGATAGGTAAAAAAAGAGTATTATATCAAAACAAATTTTTTTTTTTTTTTTTGCTTTTCTTTTAACAAATTAATTTCTTCTTTTAATTGTTAAGCGTTCTGATCGAACGTTTTTTATTCTATTTATTCATTTAGCACGTGCCTTTTTTCTCTCCTCCGTCGTGATGTTTTTAAGAAGAGAAACTATTTCCCCCTTACGTTTGATAGCACCCATGTTAGAGTGGGTAACTTTTTTAAAAACAAAAGCTAATAAAAAGTTGAAGTTTTCTCTCTCTACATTTTGAGTGTATTGTAACACTGATAAAAGATTGGTTTTATCAGAGGTTGTGACTTCGAATATGCTTCTGGTTGAACACAAGTTGTACGAGCCGTTTATAAGGAAATTTGACGTTTATTGATACAGTGATACAGAGCAGGTGAACATCGGCGGCGAGCGACGCCGCCTTGGCGGCTAGTTACATTAAAACTTGTAGAAGACTGTACATAGTAGCGGACGTGTTAGTACATTTCTTACGCATGCGTGAATTACCACTGTTTCAGCTATCAAGCTCTATATACCTTGATTAACTTTAATTTATCACTTACACTTGTTATAATATTTATTCAGTTTGAACATCATCATCATCATCATCATACGTTACAAACTTAGTCCTTTTATGCTGAATAGACCACAAGCTTGCAATTCATATCAAGTACTTTCAAAACAAAGCACAACTAACCTCTGTTTTCTTCATCACTGTATTTGTCACTGTATGGCCAAAAAGCGTACACAGAACTTAAACAGATGTAAGTTCAATTTATTATCCAGTCTATATGTATTTGCTGTTTCAGTGGTCTGGGAAGGTGGCCCGTCCTTTGACCCACTTTCCATAGTGGCCTGTGGCCTTCATTTCTTGAAATAAAAATTATGAAAATTGAACCTCAACACTTTACAACATTAAAGTCTTTAACATGACGGGCCAACACTGTAAGTCTTCATGTTATCACAAGCCATTTTCCCAGTTCTCTTGCAAGAGAGTTAAGAAGAATGGACACTAGTTGTTTGGACACATGACAAACTTAGTACTTAGTACCCTATATGTTCTTGCTTTTTCATAGATTTAGGAACGTCATCTTAGATAGTGGATTCCTTTTTTTTTGCAATCCATTGAATTTAACACAATTCAGCGGACTTCCTTGTGGTAATTTACATTGTTTACATCTCTAATGGAAAATCGTTCATTGGATTTCCATTCTAAGGAAAAAGGGGATAGTGACTCTTCCCATGCCGTATTGCCAATATCTTTTGAAGCAAGCAAGTCTTCGGACATGTTGTCATCACTTGAGGGAAGTAGTCTTTTTTCAGTTTCCGTCAGTAGGTCAGTAGGTAAGAAAATTGTTGATTTACTATTAATGGTAGTTTTTTTTATTTATTGGAAATCACACAACCTCATACCTGCACTTTGTTGAATACATGCTTGATTTTCTACGTTCTCCTTCTACTGGGACATTGTCAGAACCTAACGGTTTGTTTGCATTAAGTGGTACATATGTTCTACCTTTTTGTCATTCAAAAGCCTCGGTCCAGGCTGTTGATCGTCAATATCGTTGATATCTTTAAGCCGATGATACACAAGTCGATTAGTTGCTTTCTACAAATTGGTGCATGTATCATGAAGAAATCGTATGTTATGAGCATGATTCTACAAGTTGCTTTCGACTGAAAAAAACCGAACCTGTTGGAATTCTGCGATTAATCGCAGCTTTTTAAACCAATTTAAAAAACTTCTTTTTTTACAGAAAATGCGCACATGAAAACTTCTAGATTAAAATGATATGTTTATAAAAATCTTAACAAACATTAAGGTAGGGTGGGATGGAATCTTGAATGACTGTATTTTGCTTTGTGAGAGCCACTTCAACGAGACACAACAAAGCATCGAAATCACAAAGGACCATCCTCAAAAAGTTAAAATAGTCAGCTTCTTCTTCCAGTCGAAATTCACGCAGAAGTGTGTCGTAAACCCCAAAGTGCTTCCTTTTCTTCAGCCATGATTTTGTCCATACTCTTTTTTTACATTTCTTTTTTTCTTGGCAAGCCACGATGATAATAGTGGCAGCTGCAACCTCTTCTTCACTGTCTGAATACATGATGCAGCAAGAAAAAATTGCTTGCGTGTATCACCTTTGTATCAGCAACTTTTTAATATGTGCAACATAAGTAGGACTCGGTCGAAAGCAATTAATCAACTAGTGTATCATCAGCTTTAGATATAAAATGTAGTATTATAAGTTAGTGTTAGATCACAGGGAACACTCAAGTATATTTTCTATTGTTCCTGTAAAGCTGTTACACCAAAAATATGTTTTACCTTTTCTTTTTGTCATTAAAATGGCTCGGGGCAGGCTTTTGATCGTCAATATCGCACTGATAAAACTTATTCAAAAAATTAGCTCGTTGACACAGATTAGGAAATGAGTTTTTAACGGACAATTCGAAATATCCACCACCCAACTGCTGAGAATAAACAAAGTCGTGAAATCCTCATGGAGAACGCACGCCTAAATCCCCATCTCCTAATGGCGTATGAATAATACTCCCCCCAAACCCCCGCCCCTCACTATCAGATCTTTGAGGAAAGTCAGTTGAGGCAATACCTGTTTGAATTAATCAATAGTGTGAATCTTGAAGTCTCAAACTGTACCTTCTAGTTAAGATAGAAAGGTCATACATTGCAATATGGAGTTGAAATCATATGGTTCAGTATGGCCCAGTTTTTCAGAATTATACCTTGAATATCTGGTATCATCAAAACCTAATTTAGGTATTCTTCTACGTCACACATGTATTAATATACATATTCCACAACCTTTCCGTGAGCTCAGGTGGAGACTCCAAAAGGCCCATCACAATACCCATAATGTCATCTTCATCACTGTACACATGTATTGGTGAGTTTAAAGATCCCAATAGTTCTTCCATATCAAAACCATCCATGTTGTTGCCAGCGAAAGCGTACATCAGCTGATGTTACAAAGTGATGTTCCAATTTAAAGAATTAACATTAGTTCCCAGTTTATCAATGAATTGTAAAGAAAAAATTGCCTTTTTAGGCCTTTTGTTTATTTCAAGTTTATCACATTTTTAAGAATATAAAACAAATGCAATCTCGGCTTGACAAGGACATTACAACCTTACAACCTTACAACATACCAGTACCATCATCCTCACAAACACGATGTTGTTAACGACAAAAAAGAATTTCTTGTTACACGTTGTTACCAGTTGTAACGTGTTGTTACCGGTTGTTACACCCTACGGAAAACTAATGTTAGCCAGACGACGACGTGTAATAATATCAATATGTCAAAGGCGTCGACGGTAAACTGACGGTTCGTCACAAACGACATTGATGCGGTGCCATTGAGTACAAAATGATTTCTTGTTAGGCGTTGTTACCTGTTGTTACACCCTACAGAAAACTAATGTTGGCGACCCAACGATGTGGCAGACAAAACTTATACTGTCAGACTATGTAACAACAGGTACCAACGTGTAACAACACGTAACAGTAGGTAACAAGCCCTTTGAGTCGCTGGCACAGAAATAAGTTGGAGGACTGATAGAGTACAGTAACGCCTTATTATGCGAGATGGATGTGCTTGGGATAAGAAAGTTGTTAAAATCAGAGTTTGAACAAGGGTGCTTTTGATGAAAATCTACTTTCAGGAATGTGGTAAGGGTATTAAAACAAATCATCTGTCATAGTCAATTATCATTCATCATCTGAAATTACAATAGTTTCTTTTGTGGGATTACGAATCTTGTGCCTAGAGACTTGCCAAAATTTGACTTCCTCCTCGTCACTTGATAGAACGATGTGCTCTGGCGCTGGTTCAGCAACAATAAAACGCTTCAATGGCTTTTGTTCAAAAGTTTGGTCTTCACTATCGGTAATGAGATTGACCCAATCGAACTGTTTAAGTGGTTGAAATAAAACATTTGGTTTCTTTTCGGAAGTATCTTTCACATGACAGGTACTGCCACCCTGCTGTGGTTGACTGTGTACCACCGGTGGAAGGCATTGTGGAAATCTTTCACAGAACAAGTCAAACTTGAATTCCTGGCGACGTAAGTTTTTCCTCAGCAGCCACACATCATAAAACGTAAAGACCGGAACAGTGAATGTCTTCAGTGCAGATTTTAAAGTTTCGCTTCTCAAAGTTGGCTTAGGCGTATTATTATCAATTAACTTATTACTGTAGCTTTATAATTTTTACTCGGGTTGTTTGTCCCATTCAAACTTTTGTTGAAAAGCCCTTGAGAATATTTTGACAGTGAACTGTCAATGAACAGAGTTTGACACCCTTAATTGTTCCTTAATAGTCTATAACGTTCTCCGTGTTTCATTGTTATACGAATCGTGCACTCTTGTTCTTTTGTGAATGAAAAGTTTGTTCACTACTGTGTAGATTGATATGGAGTGTCTTAACAGGATCGTTTTCTTCCATCGCGCACTCCAAAATTTTTCCTTTTCATTAAGTCTTAATTGTTCACTTCATAAGGCACGAACTATTCTTTTTGTAATGGAACAGTTTGTGTATACTACTAAAAAGGAATACATTGTTCCTTTGTCAAAAGGAATGAATAAATGACTCTCCTGTGAAATGCACTACGGTATAAATATGTCATTCAAGTTGAAAGAACTAATTTATCGTTTTTTATTTGTGTAAATCGTTAAGTTAAAAGTCATGTGTTTAAAGTTATAAAAAATGTTTTTTAATAAAATAAAAAAGTTTTAAAAATGTCGAAGAGAACATTAGTTGTGAACTGGGTTGAAATCAATGGCGCTGCTAAACACAAGAGAAAGTTGGTATTGCGACCAAACGATAGAAATATTTCATCTGCCCTGTGCTAATTGCCTACACATTGGTTTTAAAAGTAGTCAAGTTTTACGCAAGCATATTGATGCCAAGCATTGTTGGTATTACTATTTTGACGAAGCTCCAGATATCAAAAGGTAAGAAGTAGAGGCACAACAGCCAATCAGAAAGAAAGTATGTACCGCACACAAGCCTTCCTTTTCTATTAACGATGGTATTGGAAAGACGTTTTTGAACTGGCTGCGTACACCGTGTGGAGGAGGGAAGTCTGAGAAAGAAGCAAAGCAATGTGCACAACGATGTATGAAGTTTTTAATGGCTAGTGTGGATGACCTGCATTCCGAATCGTGTTTAACCGAAGAATTTGTCGATTGTTGCTTAGGTACACTCTCCATCATTATGGACTTTCTTAAAACTCTTGAAGAAGATTGGAAACTAAGTTGTTCGGCGTCGTTAAATTACCTTAAATCAATATCAGTCATACTTGACTTTCGAAAAGCGAACGGTATCTCCGACAGCACTTTACGCTGTTTTGCCATGACCGAAGTTTACATACGACGTAGTAAAGAAAATCTCGGAAAGAGAAAGAGACTTGAGTATTCTCGGAACCTGGATTTGGAGAGACTCATTGCTCGAAACAGTTGGGCGAGCTTGGAGGAAATGGAAAACGTCATCCCATACCACATCAATCGTTTTCGAGACATCCTACAAGAATGCAGAGACCAACGAAACGTGTCGTCATCTCAACGAGATCCGTTGCTACGTATTTATTTGTTCATGTTAAGTGCTCCAGACTAATGACCTATCAATACTTAACCATAGAAATGATTGATAAAGCAAAGACCAATGGAGGTTACATCGACCAAAAAGAATTTAAAACTGCTGAAAGATTTCTATTTGACACTGTAATTCTCGATTCCGAAACTATGGAGATTCTCGATTTCTATATCCAGTTAGTGCGACCGAAACTAAATCCAAACTGTGACTATTTGCTCGTTACAAACAAATACATACACCCGACTCGCTATCGGCAAATTGTGGAGACGGAAAGTGCTGAGAGACTCAGCCAATCGGAAAGAGAAATTGTTTCATGTGACCAAAAGCACAGTTCTCACGTGGCCAAAGTGGCTTATCAAAAGAGTTTGTCAAGAGATGTTGCTTCACGCAGCAAGCAATGCATGGAGAAACTGATTGGTGATAAACGAAAGGAAGTGAGTGCAGGTATGATGGACGTTTTAAGATCAATCAACAATACGGCGCGTACATTCGATCAGCAAGTACTTGATCAAGCAGAAACGATAATGTCACAGCCCTGCAGTAGTTCATCTGAACAAGCTGTTGGCAAGGGTAACGACGACGACGATGTAACAATAACGAATACCATTCCAGCTAACTTAGATAGCTCTGTCACTACTGACTTGCATGTAGATCGAGCGCTTGTACCACTTATAAGTTCTGACGTGAATTTGAAGAGAGAAGTTGTAAATGAACAAACCAAAACGCGGGTAAAATTCACAAAGGAAGAAGACATTTGTTTGTGTAAAGATATTGCAAAATATGGCAAGGGATTTTGGACATTAGTACTAAAAGATCCTGAATACTTGTAATAAGGACACGCTGAGAATGCGCTCAGAATGTCAGGCATATAAACGTAACGCAGAAGAATATTTGAAAAGTAGTTCGGCTGTATGAAGCACATGTATACTTTAGTTGAAAATGACTTTAAATTATAAATCTTAGCGATCCTTAACTTTTGATCAACCTTCAATTCCTCCCTTATCAAAACAAAATGGTTATCATATTTATTTACTATGTTCCTGTTCAGATTTATCATAACTTACAATGTAATTTTCGACCATTTCGTTGGGTTCTATAAAAACTATATTATTCCAATCTTTGTCTTGCTTTTCATTTAAACTGTCAGGTTCTTTTCTATTTGAATCTAAAAGAAAGTGATCGAAAGGGTTAAAAGAGAATCTGAACAAACAAATAAAATTAAAGACATATAATTGAATAAAAATAGTTGAATATAATTAAACAATAATATGATTAAAAAAATTAAAAAAATAATTTTGATTTTATTCTAAAAATTAAATGGACTTCCATCACGATCTTACTGTTTATGTCATTGTCAGCAACCTCCACCTGAGAGGAAAATACGACTTCTTCATCAGAATAAGGCCATTGGTTTTTGATCCGCTCAAACGGCTCCGGGAGAGTTGCAGAATCACTACGTAATATTTGACCCAGAATGTCTTCTTCATCAAAAATGGAAATTGGACTGTCCAAATGCTGCAGCAACTGTGTATCAGTTAGCTCATCGGCCATGATCTTAAAATGCACATAGAAAAGGTGGATTAATAAAACGATCTCGCTTTTACAGTGATCCATTTGATCCTTGTAACAGCTTCACAAGAGATTAGAAAGTTTGCCATGCTTGTAACACATTGTAACACCTTAGCCTATCTAGTAACTTCTTGTAAAACATTTCTGAAGATAAAAAATATTCAGAAAAGCAACTCCTTCGAAACTGGAATAATCATCACTTGGTTTATACCATGTTCAAAACAGCGTATGAAAGGTCCCCACCTCAGATTCTGCACTATAGAAGCTTACGAAATTTCTCAGAACGGTATTTTCAAATGATCTATTCACTAACTTGTTACGAGCCAGACTGTTTTAAATCTTTCATGACAATGTTTGAATCTGTCTTAGTGCGCTTTTTTCTTGGAGCATGGACATCTATCAGAGGGAATCAAAAACCTTATCTTACAAAATCTCTTCGAAAAGCCATCATGAAGCGCTCTTTCTTGAAAAACAAGGGAAATAAGACTGGTGACCCTTATTTCAAAAATTTATGCAAGAAGCAACGAAACTATGTTGTTAATTTAAATCGCCAAACAAAACAAGCACATTTCCAGGCACTGGGAAAATCTGATAACTTTTGTAAGTCTACAAAGCCTATTTTTTCAAACCGCTCCCCAGTGCGTGAAGATGTTCATCTTTTTCGTTCTTGTATTTGTTATCAAGAAACCTTCACACGGTTGTGTATTGTTCAAAGATGGTTATGCAATTCGTGATCATATTATTTTGAACGAAGAGAGTTATGTGTACGCTTCTCTATGGCAGTATAATATGGATAAATGTACATTCTATCGTAAGCGGTATTTCCTCAAGTTGTTGTTGCTGTTATCTGGGGACATTGAGATCTGTCCTGGGACATTTGTTCCTGAGTTAGGCAATTTCTTAAAAAATAAAGGTTTAAGCATGGTTCATCAAAACGTTCGGGGCTTGTTTGGAAACAAACCTTATATCGAATGTATTATCGACAATCATAAAAACATCGACATTATTTCCCTCAGTGAAAGGCATATCAATTCTACAGATTTACACCAGTATAAAATTCCGGGGTATCAGTTTTACAGTAGACCCCGCAACCGTGGCCCTGGTGGAGGCGTAGGTGTATATATATCAGAGAATGTTGCCTGTGAGCGACGCCTGGATTTAGAAAACGAAAATATTGAACTTATGTGGCTGGAAATACAACTGAACAATGCCAAGAACTTTCTTGTTGGTATCATTTATCGACCCCCGGATTCTTCAAACTTCTTACCGAAAAACTTCAACCAACTTTTATCAAATGACTTAACTAAGGCAATCTCTGAATCAAAAGAAGTAATTCTGATGGGAGATGTAAATGTTAACTATTTAGACAAGAAATCAAATAATGAATTCAAAACAATTTTGAATTTACATGGTTTGAAGCAGCTTATAACAGCACCCACAAGAATAACAAAAGATACAAAAACATTGATTGATATCATGGCTACTACCAATTACCAAAACATTAAATGTTCATGCACTATTCCGTCTGGCATAGCTGATCATGAAATGGTTGGATGCATAAGGAAAACCAATCACATTAAATATGAACCAAAAACAATTACATCCCGTGATTACAGAAACTACGACCCAGACTCTGTGTGTAAAGATCTAAACGCAAGAGATTGGAAATACTTCTATTCGTTGAAAGACTTAAACTCGGCATGGAATATTTTCTACGGCTACCTTATTAATACTATAAACGCTCATGCCCCTAAAATTACGCGACGAATTAAGGGAAAGCCTTGCCATGGATGACCTCTGAAATTAAAGACCTGATGGCAGAGAGAGATCGCAGTTTCCGTAAAAGCAGAAAGACGAAAAAAGAAAAGCACAAAAGCATTTGACACTTTAAGTCATGCCGAACTTCTTTCAAATCTAGTAGCCTATGGTGTACAGGATAGTGAACTGTCCTGGTTTTCGGACTTCCTTTTTAACCGAAAGCAATCTGCGGTGTATGGTGGTCAAAATTCCGATTCCCTATCTGTCTCATCTGGTGTTCCTCAAGGATCATCAGAGAAGGTATGGAAGCCGAGAATTGCGGAAGCTGTCGAAGGTCCTAATGCTTCATAACATGTGGCGATGTCGATAGTGCGGTTCTGATCTCCTCTACCAGTTTGGAACTTGGTAGCAAGTGGTAACTGCGGATAATAGTGGATGAGAAGAAGAAAGACATCCGTATCTGGGGAGTAAATGATGCACTCATGAAAAGGAGATCTTCTAGAAACTTCAATTGCGTGGAGTATGAGAAGTTTTTTCATGGTCATGGATGTTCATTTCAACAGCAAGGTCTGGTATGTTCGTAACGGACTTGGTGTTGTATGTTATCAGAAATGAGATACCAAACCTGTTAAACTCTTTGATGGCCTTCGTCGCAAGGTAGATCGTCAATTCTTGCTTGGTGTCAATGTGCGATAGAAACGCTTTCATATTAGTATTGGCAATATTTGTTTCGTCGTTAATTTTGTATCGGACTTCTTTTCCCGAAGTGCGATGCTGACGTGTTCTTGATTTCAATTAGCCATGTATATAACGGTCGAAAACGATGTGGAGTTCACTGCAATCTTTACCAATCGAAATGCAACGACTAATGAATGATTGTGCAAAATCCTGAAAAAAAATTTAGGAAAAAGGATTTGTGAAAATTTAATTCATACAATTTAGGTATATATAAAGGTAAAACATACGCTACAAGTCTGGATTTCCTTAGTTTTCCCAATTTGGTTTACTGCAGCCATGCCATCGATTATCATGATTCGTTGGTCATCGGAAGCAGTGTGATTTTGGTTGACGTCATTGGTGCTGTTTGTTTTGGTGAGTTCTTCAATGTGATGAAGAACTGATGACTTATCAGTGCAGGTTAATGGCTGACCATCACTGGAAAAAAGTGATTTTGGAACCACTGAGAATTCATAATTTCCAAAGCTCTCTTCCAAGTTGAGTTCTGGTCGTTTTCGTGCGGTAATTAAAAACCTGGCGAGCAAGGTCTTTTCCTCCCGTAGTTGTACAACTTTCTCACCAACTTTCTTTGTGACCTTCTTGTTGTTTTCTTTGAACGATTTCAAGTTGATCTTTTTCATCGGAGACCAAATTGATGAACCTCCCTGAAACTGCTCATTAATGAAATTTGTATATGCTTCTTTACCAATGCTTTGATGATCCAGCATTTGGTTTGCGTTAGAAGATGGTAGAACAGCTTTCGATACAACATTGAACACCATTTTGTCATCATCAGTGAACACAAGGTTAAATTCATTCATTCGAAACGCACTCTTAACCGGTCAATAAACACTTTGTTTGTGACATATTTGTAACATTCTTTGTGGCAGAATGCAGAGTTTGCTTTAAGAAACTCTATGGTGATATCTGCATAATTCAAACATACTGCGTCATCTTTATAGCTTGACCGTTCTTTTGCTGCAGATTGTAACTTATTTACACTTTCAATCTGTGGATCCTTGACAATCTGTTGGAATAAAAGAACAGATCAATTGTCCGATAGCACTGGGAAAGAGTACCGAGTTTTATGATAACTTTTTGTTCAGTGAAACTTTAAATTCAATTTAAAAATTTAAAGATATACCCCTAGTACAGTTACATGAACTGTGAGCTAAGAAAAAATGACTGGCAAAAATTGTTCAAAAAAACCCTTGTGTTGTGTTTTACTAGATCTGGCCATATCAAGTAGTTACCTTCTTCTTTTTGTTCTCCTCTTGACAAATTAGGCATCTCTTGAAGTCTAAAATTTTCATCCTTTTCCTGTCTTGCTCAACTTCCATGCTTGATTCAATTTTAATATTCGAAATTGACTTTATATCTATATCACTTTCCTTGCTTCACATATTTTTCTGTTTATATAAAAAAACTCCTGTCTCGCGTAATATAGAAATTAAAACATCTGTCTTTTGTTCAACAATTATTTATAAAAACTGGTACTATATTATTCAAAAGAAAGAGAGTCCTGATTGAACCTTGATTGTAAAGTGAAAATCCAATGAAATCGATTAATACGAAGGTAATGTAAGAGCTTCCCAGAAAGAACTTACGTCGCCGCTACTGGGTTTTACGCCGAATTTATAGGAAAACGACCTTAAGCAAACTAAAAACATTGACACTCTAACATAAAAGTGTCTCGCATAGCACGTAATGTGTGTAAGATAAAAAACACATCACATCCAACTCCAAAATTGTGGCATAGGCATCTCCGGGGGAAAAATTGGGGTATTTAGCGATTGGCCCCCGGCTACGATATGCAACTCGTAGAAATATTTGTTCAAACCTTTCCAGGTAATTCCATTTTTAAAGATGAAAGCATATCGTGATTGAAAACTGTCTTTTTCCTGCGCTAACCAAGATAAAACAAAAATTTTAGAGTTTTCCGGGGGTAAAAACACAAATTTACCCCCGTTGTTTTCAAGATACCATTAGTTTATTTAAAAGTTAATTGCTTAAAATAGTTTCCGTTGTATCTATTCTATAATTCAATACGAAAACCAAGTAAATTTAATTTGCTGCTTAAATTTTCAAAGAAATACCTGTTTTTATTAAGTTTTTCATCCCCTGGCTCGTTGAAATTTAAATTGCCTGTAACTCCTTATGGGTTGATTTTGAACATATGGTTTCTATATCATTTTTGTATATTTTTGGTGCTCTTTCAAATGGTAGTGAAGTTTTTGAATTTTTTTTCCAAAAAATTTTTTTGGTGCTGGCCACCTGATGACGTCATATCACGTGATCAGGGAGGGTTCAGAAATGTAACCCTGTTTTATTCAAACTTTTTTCTTATAGGTAACAACTTGAAACAAAAAGTTTGCTTTTAACACGCTTCATGGAACGGGGATCTTTTTTGGTACATTTGAGTTCACACTATTACTTTGATAACATACTGCATCCTAAACTCTGTGGTTCTAGATCTAAGCACAGCACCCAGCATGCTCTCCTCAGCATGGTTGCCCAATGGCATCAGTGCCTTGACAAGTCCGGTAAAGTTGGCGCGATTTTAATGGACCTGTCAAAAGCTTTTTGACTGCATAGATCATAAACTGCTTATTGCAAAGCATTCTGCTTACGGTCTCAATCGAAAAGCTTGCAGGCTTCTCAAAAGTTATCTAAATAACCGCTATCAAAGAACAAAAGTTGGTTCAGTTTTTAGTTCTCGGTTGTTAATTCTCAAAGGCGTCCCACAAGTCTCAATTTTAGGACCTCTTTTATTAAATATATTTATTAACTAGTATCCCGGGTAAAAACTTTTTACCGAACTTAACTTTGAAAACATTAGGTCAAATCTGCCATTCCTGTGGTACGTACGCGTCACTCGCCACCCATGTTCAGTATGCGTTGTGTCACAGAATTTAACTCGTGTATATAAAAGTTTCTTTTCAGGCATTAATTTGTTATTACATTCAGAAGATTAAAAACAGAAACAAATAGCAACATGGCTCAGAATAATATATTTATACGCAGAAGAGAAGTAACTTTAATGTAAAAAAAATGGCAATATATAACACAGAACTGTTTACCCAGACATACGAAACCAAACATTGAATAACATTACAAAATGTGAATTGAAAACAAATTGATACCTTCCAACTGTGTTTCTTTCGTGCGGAAGTTACATTATACAGCAACCATTAATTAATTTTTGAAACGATATATAGTCTGTTCTTCCCAAAACCATCAACGTCATGATTAAAACCATGAGTTTCATTTCTTTATGCTTTTTTTTATTATTACCTAAAAAATTAATACTTGAATTGTAATACCGAAAACCTAATCATGCTATAAGAATATTGAAATAAACAACAACAACAACAACAAAAAAAATGCAATTCAACTACGCATTTATCCTAAAAACAATAACTCAAAACAACAAAACACCGTAATAGTAATTGTAATACTGTAATACCGAAAACCTAATCATGCTATAAGAATATTGAAATAAACAACAACAACAAAAAGTGAAATTCAACTACGCATTTATCCTTAAAACAAAAATTTACCCAGAAGATAAAAAGTCACAAATAAAATCATAATGCCAAACTTATATATATACCCAGGTACGTAAACGATTACCATAACACAAAATAATGCATAAACATTTCATTGCACAGTAATAACTAATGAACTTCTTAAATACATAATCCATTCACATCTACCTTATGAATAATAATCAAAAACACAAACGTGATGACAGAATTTATATATCTAAAGAGTTTATAAAAAATTGAAAACAACCACATTTTTAATCTGAGTTAAAATCTCCTCTGGCTAATTCACAACAGTTAAACAACCCTTTATTCTTATTTATCCAGCATACCAACTGTGTTATAACTAAATAGATTTATACTATTTTAACTTTAGCTGAACTTTAAACAAAATGGGATACCTTTCACTGCCAATTCACATGTTAGTAAACTAAACAGCATTGATCATCTTCTGTAGACATTTTCAAACACTTCTAAACTCTTTACTTCTATATTCATACCTATAAACAAATTACTAATACTTTATTTACTTTCCAGCACAAACATACATAGGTATTTATAAAACACTTTCGCTACCATTTTTTTTAAGTGAAATACATAAAACTGCTCTCTTCGTTTGGAAAAACTGCTAAACTTTCTGTATTTTCCAGTAGATTTTGTACTTTTTGGCAGGCAGACAAAAGCATCAAGCATCGATATAAATTAGATACAATAGATACAATCAGACAGCATAACACATTCCCCACTTCCACAGCGTCATGAGAAATAAAAACATTCATAGCTGTAGGACCATTTTTAATGTAATAATAGCGCGCGTTACCAAAACAAATTTCTCTCGGCTTCCTTTTCATCCAGCAGCATATACACATTCTAAACGACAGAATAACTAAGACATCCACTCAAAGCTAAATCAATTAATCTTTCAAAACTAAATTAAAACCATTCCTTACTGTGTAAATAAACATCAAACTGCATTTCTCCACTGCACTTTCTTCTGTATAGCGATATTTGATAACTAAAACGTAAACAAACATTTAAAAACCTGTTCTTTTATTAATCTAAATTATTAAACAATAAAAGTCTTATCGTTCTGCACAGCCAATTTTTAAAAACTTCACTGCACTTCTTCTGTATAAAAGTTTTATAATAATACCTTTTGTTCGTTCGATCTTTCTGCAGCTAATTTTTAAAAACTTCACTGCACTTCTTCTGTATATCTAAATATGATTTTTCATTGTAAACAAACGATAATAAAACGTTTTATAATAATAACAATACCTTCGTGCATACAAACCTGTGTTTCTTCGTCAGTTCTTTCGTCGATTTGCTGCCTAAAACAATCAAATTTAAATCAAAATATTCGTATACAAAAAGAAACACGTCTTCTTCGCGAAGTTTCTTGCTCACGTAATGATCGTTGACAAATTTCGAACGAAGACGTTGCATTGCTCGCACTCCTCCAAAGACGTTTTTCGGCTGATTTCCACTGCGCAAACCAAAAATAACAAAACGGAGGAGCATATACTAATCGCGGAAAATCAAAAAAAGTGTTCTCGCCTTGACGTGGTTTTACGACAAAAAGGGAAAAAATAAGAAGGATTTGACCGTGAAAAAAAAACAAATATGTCACTCTCTAAAATAAAAGTGGTATGCACAAATGCGAATTAGTATAATAAGATGATTTGCTGTATACCATAGAAAAAACTAACATTTGCAATTTTGCTGATGATAACACTTTATATGCATGTGCTGAAAACATTGATGAAGTCATGGCAAATTTGGAGCATGACCTCTCTAAAGTTCTAGTATGGTACAAGGTAAATCTTTTAGCTTCAAATCCATCAAAGTTTCAAATGTTAGTTCTAGGTGAACATAACTCAAATTTGCCAATTACTGTTTGTGTTGATAATGTTAGAATTACTTCTGTTGATTGTGTTAAATTACTTGGCATATTCATAGATAGCAAACTATCCTTTCAAAAACATTTCTTCACTCTGTTTGAAAGCTGGATATAGAGTGAAGAGTCTAAACAGATTTCGATCCTTTCTTGACCTGAAGCAGTTATCTTTTCTATTCAACACATTCATCTTATCTGCTTTTTAATTATGTTCCAATTTTGTGGATGTTTTGTAGCAGGTCTTCCTCAAAAGAAATTGACACTACTCATAAACGCGCATAACGTACCCTGACAAATGATTTCTGTAGTAGTTATGAAGATCTGTTACAAAATACAGGCTTAAAGCGTATCCACGAAATTCAGCTCTGTTCAATTTTGTGTGAATTTTATAAAACACTTCACAACTTAAATCCAGCTTTTATGAAAACGCTTTACTATATTAAGTCCTTGCGATATGATCTGCGTAATCAAATTCTACTTGTATTACCAGCAGCAGGTCTAGTGGCTTTGGTACGCAATCATTTGTTTTTAGAGGTAGTCTTCTGTGGAATACCCTACCAGATTGTGTAATCCAAACCTTCTGTGGAGGCCTTTAAACGTTCTATTAAATCCCTTAATCTGTTGAAACTTTGCGCCTGTAATATTTGTAGGTTATAATATTGTCAAATTTTTCTATTATTCATATTGTCCTTTTATGTTCCATTTGAGTTGGTGTAGATTAGTTATCTTACTATTGTAAAACCAACATTGAATAAATTGGTAAATAAATAAATAAATAAAATAAAAGCTACTAAGCCTCTGAGTAAGAGCTTGGTCTAGGAGTTTGCCTAAAATATTTATTACCTTGCTTTGATAAGGTAAGTCTTAGTAAATACTAAGCAATATGAAATTAAGGTAATTGAGTCAAACACCAACAGATTAATGAATTCGATTCTGATGAACGAGAAATTGGTCTAGAACTTGTCATAACATGGTTGTTTGTATCAATAGAGAGTTTACGCAAAGACAACGCCGTAGGGACGATGACGTATGTTATTACCTAATATGCTAAGAACCGCCGCGTTGTGATCAGAACGACGTTTGAGTTTACGCTGGAACAACGAACGTAAATGGCGCATGCAGACTGTAAACAAACTTGGAAAAAGCAATTTGAAAAATATGCCGAAGTTAAAAGCTGTTAGAGATATGTTGCTTTTTATCTTATGACCAAATTGTACTAACAGAAGATGAATTCATTTTGTTATATGATGTGAATAAATCGAAAAATCATGAGTTTTGCTACAATGATTACAATTATTAGTGTTTCGGAAGATGACTGTCAAGTTGAATTCAGGTTTAAAAAATTAGACATTACTAGTAACCTGTGTAAAAATTTTTTACAGCTTTTAATTGATGTGAGCTGAACAGAGAGAAAGGCTTAGTATAATGAATTTTAGTATGATAAAGTTCCTCAATTGTTTGGAATGTAGAATGTAGAATGTTTAGAATGTAGCATCCCGTGTAGAACAGCGTGTAGAACACGGGTTTTAATTCATTAAAAAATAATACGCGCTGCGCGTCCACTTTTTTCACTTTTACATAAATTGTATAAATTGAAGATGCAATGCAATGGTTCCCCATGATTAGAAATATCTAACATCAATACAGAAAAAAACACTCTTCACTCTTTTAATTAAAAATCTCTAGGTATTCCGGCTAAAACAACACTGGAGTTATGAACTTTTTAATCAGAAGATCTGAAACACATCAAAATATTCGTAATAATTTCTTCACGATACGATATATGCATAGTAGTTAAAATAAATTGTGCGTACAGGTAAACAACAAAAAGATTAAAATCGCTGTAACTGTTCATGGAATCCATACCCCAATGTAAATAAAAGCCAAACGCGAAAGTCGTAAAAGTGTCAAAATGTGAATTAAAAACAATTGCGATTTTCTTTACGAACCCAGACCATGTATTCATTTCTTCAATCGTGTATTATTTGAAAAGTAACCCTGTTAATACTATAAGAAAAAACAAAACAAACAAACAAAAAAGTTCTAAAGCGTACTTACCCTAAAAACATTAATTAATCTTCGCGCAATACTTTCGTTGTTGTCTATTGTTTCTTGATCTCGCGAATAATCAAAACATTTGAAACGATTAAATGCAATGCAATGTTTTCCCCTATACTAATCATAGAAAAATAATAACTGCCGTGGTCTGACATTCCATTATGAATAAGTGACCGCAAAAACGACCCGAAATTTTAGAGAGTAAAAGCGTGAAAAAAGCGGATGCACAGCGCGTATTAGGATATAGACTAGTATCCCGGGTAAAAACTATTTACCGAACTTAACTTCCAAAACATTAGGTCAAATCCACCATTCCTGTGTACGTACCCCGTGACGAAAAAATAAATCATAGAATCGCAACTCAAAAGTGTACCCATTTTATAGAGCTCAAAAAACTGATTTTAACATTTTAACAGCCATTTCTTACATCATTGAACTGCAAAATAAGTTGGTGAGGTAATGATAACGATATTATTTCGAACTTCGCATAGGCAAAATATTTGATGAAATAAATATCATGAGCAATGGATAAAGACGTTGTCTGCAATAATTCGTTGCTGCCAATCTGTAAATGTAATCAAAAAATAAGTTGTGAGGAGC
The DNA here is from genome assembly GCA_027922465.2 of Turritopsis dohrnii. Lineage (NCBI taxonomy): Eukaryota > Metazoa > Cnidaria > Hydrozoa > Anthoathecata > Oceaniidae > Turritopsis > Turritopsis dohrnii. The sequence continues at coordinate 90,106 of BQMF02000592.1, read as the reverse complement.
AACAAAATAAGCTTGAATGATAGGTTTGAATTTGACTCACCATTGTTTCCCTTCACATCTAAACTAACTGTAAACATCTGAATATCTTTATGTGTCTAAACCTAAAATTATCTACTTCATGCAGAGAACAAATAATCATGTTTAAGCAGCCTTAAAAACTGATTAGAAACTAAGCTGTTAATCTTTATTTATGATGACAAAAGCCGCACCATTTAAAAGAAAGAAGAAATAGATATGAGATGGCACTCCATTAATCGGATCTGTAACCCATTGAGCAAAATCGTCAAACAAATCATTGTGACAGAGAGCATTCTTAGTGAAATTGTGTGTAGATTTCTTTAGAAATGCACTCCTTTGCAGATATTTTTTAATAAATGTGCTGACTGGGTAAGAACTGAAACTGTTCGACACTAATTCAACACTAATTGTGTGATTAAGTGACAGTGATATTGTGATTAAAGAGGTAAGCGAATGAAATTGTTGTTTATGGTTGGTGTAGTTGAAACAGTTGGTTTTTTCCAAGTAAATTTGGGATGGTCCCGACCCCCAAATCTCTTCCACGCTTTAAAAGCCGCATTAGACCGGGGGCTGGGATGTGACTTCCGGTACTCCCGAAAGTCTTTGTACGAATCTACAATATGGTTGGAATAATTTCTAGTAGTGAAGAAACAAACAGGTTGATATTTGACAATTGATAAACTATTATATAAGGAAAACTTACATTTCCTTTTATTTGCCAGAACTGCGTCTAAAATAAAATGCAAAATGTACCTAAGACACAATTCTTCACACATGTTACGTTAACATTGGAATTGTAAGAATTAAAAGTGTAAAATCTTTTTAAAATCTTTAAAATCTTTTTATGGAATTGTAAGAAATATTACCATTTGGTTTGGCAGATGATGGTAGTTCAGCTAAAAGAAATGTATAAGTAGATGGTGAAAGTCATAGCATATAGAAATGGAAACTACAAAGTTATGTCAACTAAAACCCTTACTCTCTGCCACATTCGGTACGTTATTGGTATCTAATGTAGGAAATCATGAAGTTATAATTACAGAATGTCCAAACATACATCATAGACAAAGGAGTATAAATAGATAGATTGTGAAAGTCATAAAATATAGAAAGAAAACATAAATGTGTATTGACTCTTACTATCAGCTGCTGATAAAGCATTATCTAAATAAAGAAGGTTTACAAAGTAGCTGTCATATAAAAGAAAGACAAAAGAAATTGAAACTACAAAGTTATGTTAATACAAACCTTTACTCCTTTGCCACATTCGGCGCGGTATTGGTATCTAATGAAGAAAAGGACAAAGCTATTATTGCAGCATAGAATAGGTCCAAATATAAACAAAGGAGTAGATTGTGAGTCATAGCATATAGAAAGAAAATGTTAATGTGTATTGACTCTTACTTTACTAACAGCTGTTGGTAAAGCATTATCTAAATACAGAAGGTTTAAAAAGTAGCTGTCATACAAAAGAAAGATAAAAGAAATTGAAACTACAAAGTTATGTCAATTAAAACCCTTACTCTTTGCCACACTCGGCACGTTATTGGTATCTAATGAAGGAAATCACGAAGTTATAATTACAGAATGTCCAAATATACATTATAGACAAAGGAGTATAAGTAAGTAGATTGTGAAAGTCATAACATATAGAAAGGAAATGTTGATATTAATTGATTCTTACTATCAGCTGTTCGTAAACCATTAGCTATAGAGAGAAAGGTCCAGGAAGGAGCATATATTCAAAAATGTCATACACTGTAACTCAAACAGCCTGTTTCAGCAGATGAAAAAACCAAGAGAAAACGAATTGAAAACTCCAATAAAAATCCTTACTATATTCGATATTTTCACTGCCATCTGTATAAAGGAAAAGAAGATGTTGTAATGGCAGCATGTAAATCCAAAATTTATAAGATGAGATAGATAAAGTAGATAAAAAAATGCTATTAAGAAAGAATTTTTACCTTCACCAAGTAGTTCTATTTCTCGCTCTGAAATGAAATCAATTTGCTTTGAGAATTTTGACTACTTTCACAGAAAATAAACTAACATATTACAGACAAAATTGTATAAATGAAAAAACAGAAGTTATTTTAAAAATAATTTTTACCTGAAATCAATTTAATTAGTATTTTAATGTCTCTTACAGAAAGTTTTAAAAAGTAATGTTTTACCGTTGCACACATCCATGGGAGTTCCCATTACTTCTCCGGCACATTATCGTTTTGATGTTAAAAAAATTTTTCAGATCGTTTTTTCTATTATTTTGGGTTCTTAGATCTCAAAAAAAAGTTTGTTGTCAAAATTCATTTAATATGTTGGTTTTACAATTTGTTGCAAATATGCAACATTGGCGGACAAGGGTAGGGAAAATGATGAAATATTTTATGGAATAAAGCTTCATTTTATATGCCAGAATCACGCCTTGGATAAGCGTGATCGCAAAAATTACAAGAAAAGCTGTAAATCAATTATGGAAATCCTTGAAACAATTTCTATCCTTGTTCAAACACAATCCTAATTTACACTTGGAGCATTTCACAGTGCAAGTCATTTGGCATTTTCGACATCTTGATCGGCTGCCATCAATTTCCGGCCAGTGTGCAACTTTGTCAAAGCGGACATCTGCGATTGGTGATGGGACAGTAGGATTTCTTCCAAATGTTGCAGTTGGTGAAATGCTTCTTCATGGCCGACCAGGCTTTGGTTGTTCTTTGCCTGCCAAAGTCAGAGCTGAAGCAATTTGGATTGTGAAAGTTCTCAAGTTGATTTGCATTTTCTTTGTCACTCGTTTTTGGTCACAATGCCTTCTGTACAAGAGCCAGGCATTGACTTTTGCAATGTCAACACAATGAAAGATCAGCTTAAGATACCATCTCTTTCTGGTGATGATTTTTGTCCGTTACAGGGAGATCAGCATATCAGCCAAATCAACTCCACCCATGAATTCGTTGTATTGTGACACAATATCAGGACAGTCAACAGTCACCTTTTCTTTTTTCATCAGGTCAAATCTCTCCACCGTATTGTTGCATTCAACCCCTGCAAAAGTTGATCCAAGAACAACACATTTGTTGTCAAACCACTTCAGCAAATGTAAACCAGTGTTACAATCCGTTCTAAAATCATAGGAGCCACGTCCACTTGATTTCAGATCCTTTTCTGACATCAATGGACAGCCTCCAAGGCGATTCGAACGAAAAGTAGCGATCGTGAGGATTTTCATCGATTTTAGCTCTAACAATATCGACAATGTTGAAAACCAATTGTCCATGAATAATTTGAAGTTTTCGTTTTTTGGCATTTTTTCAACAAGCCGTAAAACAACCTCATAGGCCCCACATTTCTCCTTACCAGCACTTTTTGGCCCAGCGTAAAAGAAGAAATCATAGATTATTCCAGAAGCACCTGCTCGTACAAAGTTTTTAAATCCCCACTTGTGGATTTTCTTGGGCATGTACTGACGGATGCCACTTCTTTTGGTTTTTGCAGGGACCATCTGTTCATCGATTGATTGGTATTGTTCTTGCTCCAAATTGAGGCAATTTGCGCGTAAAGTGTTGACCACAGGTTCAACTTTGAATAACCTTGAAGAGGATTCACTCTTCTCGGTGTTGTCATTGGCATGGAGATAGCGTCGGATAAATTCATAGCGTTTTAATCCCATAACATTGGCTATGCAATCGACCCGTAGCTCTTTCGACCAGTATAGCTCATAGGACGGTAGTGAAATCACTGCCATCAGCATTTGGATGCCAACGAATTTTTCCATTTCTGATTTGTTGGTATTGATACTTTTACCAGACTTCTGTACTGAGTAAAGGTTGGTTTGAGTAACAAGATTCTCAGTTATGTCATCACTCCAAAATAACTTAAAATATTGCATTGGTGACAAGCCATTTTCAGGAGGCAATGAAAATTCTCTCCCTAAAAAGGTTGTGTCACAAACTGGAGGATTTGTCTTTCTCCAACGGTATGATCGTGGCTTTGCTTTCTTTTGCGGTGGCCCATCGTTTTCTTCATCAGTAGAAGCCTCATTTTGCTGCTGTACATTATTTCCATCTGCGTTATCATGACAAGGCTCGCCACTAAAAAGAAAGTGGAAATTGAGTAAAAGGAGTAAAACCATCAAAAAATATTTCAAAGTTTAGTTACGCATCGTTTTCTTTTTGCTGAGTTTGAAAGTGGACTATTTCATCATCATTATCGCTTTCCATGTCAGAAAGTTCGGACAGTTCTGAATCGGATCCAGGACTCAACACAAACTGGACTGCTTCTTCGACATTATACTTTCTTTTCATAATGGAGTATCGTTCTGTTCCTAAATAAACATAGAAAAAGGTTCAGTCTTGATAACTTTTCAAAACCAAATAGTAGAGACAAATCTACTTTTTTCAAAGCAATTTTTTCCTCAGGAGAGTTTTTTATTCGAATCACATGCACGTGCACGTTTTTTCATTAGAAAATGATCTCCTCCACCACACATGTGTTGTTGGTTTTGCCCATAAGATCAGTAATAATGATGACAATTTGTATGCCTATTTTAACATTTTTACATCTCTTATCCGACATTGTTGCAAATTTGCAACAAATAACTTTGAACCATTTTTTTTTTAAATTCCCTTGAGCAATATGTATATACTTATAAATACTGTATGTTTCAGGCTTTCCGAATGATTTTCAATCATTTTTACTCATATTCAGTCACATCGTGCAGCAAAATAAGTGAATAAAAATATGCAATAACAACTTACCTTCAGTACTACTTGTAACGTTGGCTGCCATTATGGTTAAAGGGCGACCTTGACCATGTGCCTTGTTTTTGTTGAAAAAAGAAAGGTCTAGAAACTATATTTTAAAGTCACCATCCGTATATTCAACTGAGCTTTTAAAATGTGACCTTCCAAAACATTTGTTGCAAATATGCAACACGACCGGAGAAAGGGTTAAGTAACGTGCGAGCACATGGCGTGAAACAAAATTTTTAATGAGTGAAAAAAAAATGACGACAATTCTCGAGGAAATAAAGCGCTTTGATAGGTACACGCTTTTCTTTTTATAAGAACAATTTTATAAGAACACGAGCCTCAGATTTGGCCAAAAAATAAGAACAAAATAAGAACAACCTGAGGCTCAAATCATTGTTCCAAACATTAAGAACAGTGTGAGCCTCAATTTTCTTGTAGAATAAGAACAATTCATGATGTGAATTCTCTCACTGGTAAATGGTTAAGAAGTTTTGTTATTTTTTCACCTTCAATAAATGTGCAAATGAGTTATTACCGAACTGCAACCATCCTTTTTATCAGTTGCTTTAAAAAAGATTTATTCTTATTTTGCTGGAAGTTCCATAAATAAGAACAAAATAAGGCTGAAATTTGAAACTGTGTTCTAAAAGATAACAACAAAATAAGAACAATTCAGGCTGAAAAAGGCTAAAAAAAATAAGAACAGCCAGCCTCAGGTCAGATTTTACTGGTTGTTATAAAAAAAAAAGCGTGTATCTGGCTAGTTTTAGTGGAGAAGACGTGGAAAACGTTTTGTAAAAAAAACTTAAAAGCGAACTAATAATAACAATTTCATGTGGTCAAAATCCAAATTGTTGGCGACATGAATATTTTGTAGGTGGAAGAAATGAAGACATGTGGGTTTTGGAAAACTTTGATAAATTTTCTGGTTTTAGTGATAATACAAGTTATTATTATAATGCGATTATTACTTGAATCTTTTCCGCAAAACCCCCAAAGCATGGAATTGGTACACGCTTTCATCATTGTAAAGAGAGTCGCCGTTTTTGACTTTGGATACGGAAGTTTCCGGTGCGCCTGACGAGTCTTCATCTGACCATGGCATTGAAGGTCAAGAAGTTGAAGAAGTTCAATCTGAGGACTTTGGTGTTTCATCTGAGCTTCCAATGAGCAGGAAGAACGTAAATCGTAATAATGTGTTATTTTTAATTTTTTTACTTTTAATCCTTCACAATTTAGAAAACCGTAACTTAGTTCATTCTGCGCTGTCATAGATATAGTGAATAATCAAAATAGTTTTTCTAGTGTTAAAGCCAGCGGAGCTTACACACATGATCCACGGATACAGGAAGGGCGATACATTACTTAAACCCGATTAATAATTACGTCATATTTCGGATTTTGAGTTTTGATTTTGTCATTTTGGTGCATGTTATTTTTCATCAACCTGAAAATGTAGCGTATTAGGCTTTATTTACCCTCTGTAGAAAAAAATTGACCTTTATTATTTCTAATGTAATCCACCCACAAATTGAACTGCACTACAAGAAAAACTGTAAACAACAATTACCTACCTGTAATGGCGGAAAATTATTGTCTGATTTGCTATTCAATATATGTACGGGGAGAGCGGGGCAATTAATCTGTAATAACCCTGATTTTTGTACACCCTGATGTAAACAAAGATTTCTATTGGTTAAAAAAGTCGTATGATATTTGTGAAACAATCGATTTCACTATCAAAACATTCGAAAAGTCCATTCGAATTATTTGATTGGCTAAAAAATATCGCACAATTTTTGTAAACCAATCAAATAATTCGAATGGACTTTTCGAATGTTTTAATAAATTTATTTTCAATTTGTTTAATATTTCTTGAGTTGTTGATTTCAATATTTGAATGTCTATTTCTTTGAATTCCTGCTTTCAATCATCAACCTTTTTACCATTAATTAACTACGTTTGGGCTATTTTGAAATTTTTTCAATGAATCTTGGGTCTATTAATCCCAAATGACCCTCGAAACCATGTTATTACTATATACTACTTAATAATTTTTCTGTTGGTTTTACTTTTTCAGGTGTATAAGGCATTATCAAGAGTAATTGATATCAATTTATGAATTGAGACGAATCACTATAGTCGTGGAATATCTGGTACACTTGAGTAACAAATGGGACATGTTGGAAATTTCCAGGATATATATGTGGTCAGGAAACATTGATTCAAATCGGTTACTGTTCCTTTGAAAGGAACATGTGACCAATTCAAGAATGTTTTATGTATACAAATTGAGTTTTGTTGATTGACATTTAAATTTGCAACATAAAACTGGATGTTGTTCATTATATCTGGGTTAAGTTACCTGAACATTTTGGCAAAGTTTAAAAGATGTCTGTTATGTATTTCTTGTTGGTTTTACTTCCTAGTGTTTCTTTATGCATTTGAAAAAGCTATTTTTTTTATAATAGATCATTTTTATTCATGCTCTTTTTGTGACTATGAATGTCGGAATTTTTTTGAATCTGTACTTATGCATAAAAGAACTGGAAATAATTGATTCATAAATCATTTTGTTTTCCTTCTGTTTTCTATCTCCATCCCACATTCACAAAATCAAATCTTTAAATACACGTTATCAGACTATCAAACCTGACCTTGTTTTGATTTTTTATATTGTGACATTACTTGATATTAAGTTTTTCATAACTGAAAATTGCTATGGGCCAATTTCTGATAATTTTCATCAAATTACCACATCAAAACAAGGCAAGGGAGCACAGCTTGGTATTTGGACATTTGAAGTAATAAGGTCTTTGAATCGCAATATAACTAAATTGTACATTACATTGATAGGATACATTTCAAGAAAACTAACAAAAATTACATATATTCTTTCAGTGGTGCAATTTTCTTTTCGCAGGGTGGTCTCCGTCCGCGATGTTTTAGGGTCAGGGTTAAGGGTTAGGATTACGGTTATTTTTTATCTCCATGATGAAGAGCGAACAGTAAAAATATGGCAGATACATTTAGGGGGGTGGTGCAAAAAGGAAATAGCGCCCTTTCAGTTATGGATGCGTATTCATGCATTCAACTCGCTCGTCGTAATTTGTTGAATGAATATCCCGCTTTTACGCATTCCATTTTTTTGCTGGCGAACGGGTGATTCCACGCACCCACTCTGCAAACCTTATATATTGATACTCCATTTAAAAAACAACAAAATCTACAGGTTGTTCATTAGGTACAAAGCTGCCAAACTACAGTGCCACAACAACTGTCAGCAGTGACTACAGCAATGGTTTACAGTATACTAATGAGCCACAACATGTCTCAACAGTGGCGTAGCTAACACAAGAAGCCAAAACAACTGCCAACAGCAGCCACCACTGTAAGTGTTTACACTATCTTATCTATATAACAGAATAAGCAACAACAACAAATTCAAATGTTAATGTGAATCATGAAATTCACATCAACACTTGTGGAAAGACAATATTTTGAGTAAACATCTTTCCATTTATATAACCTTGCTTACCCATACCGGCAACTTTGATTTTAACATTACCAAATGGTGGTGCACCATCTTCACCAACAAAAACAGCAGCTACTTCATCATGGTGAGGTAGATTGTATTGACGCCGGTCACCGCCACTTCTCAAATGCATTCGAACCTGGAAAACAATTGCAAAGATCTGTAAATATTACTTTGGTGAAGCAAATTTAACACAACAAGAAAAAGAATTTGACACAGCAATGAGTAGAGTTCGAGTATCAGTGGAGTGGGTGTTCGGAGATATCATAAACCTCTTCAAGTTTAATGATTATAAGAAGAACTTAAATATAGGACTCAGTCAGCTCTACAGAGTAAGTAGTATTGTTTATTTGCCATTTTAATGAAGTACAACAAATCAGCATAGAAGTATAATATTAATGGCTGGAGCCAAAAAGCTAGACAAATCAAATTAAAGAGACCACCATAAGCAAGTAAAAACTAATTTGCGACAAATCAATAGTTACTAAAAGTGATGCTTTTGAAGAGTTCAATTAAGTTGTGCTTAGAGATGCTAGAGAGGTCTGACTCTGGACAATGCAGCTGAAACTCATTCCATTGAACAACAGACTGATAGATAACAGAGTTTAAACCAAATTTAGTGGTATTGCATTTAGGTCTTGATAAGAGTCCCAATAAATTACCCTTGGTGTTATGACAATGTGGATATTTACTTAGATTATAAGTATAAATTAGAGCTGGAGGTGCAGAGTTAGAAAGTATGGAGGTGTAGAGTTAGAAAGTATGTGAAAAGTGGAGATAATGTTAAGAAGTTTAACTAAATCGGAGAATTTTAGAACTCTAAGATTACAAAATAAAACAGACTAGTATCCCGGGTAAAAACTTTTTACCAAACTTAACTTCGAAAAGGATGGGTCAAAGTCGCCTTTCCTGTGAACGATCCCCGTGACGAAAATTTCAATTTAGAAATCACAACTCAAAAGTGTACCCATGTTGTAGAGCTTGAAAAACTGAGCAAAAAAATGTATGGGATCATTTCGCTACGACCAACCGTTAGAGAGATATCACTGATCAAAGATTTCGATGACGTCATATCCACAGTACCAAATAAAGTTTAGGCCCAAATGATGCGTCATCCTATCACCCGTATCGCTGACCCCAAAAACGTCAGTTATCCCTATTGGTTCTTGAGATAATGATGCCACGTGCTTTTGGAATGATCGTGAAAAAAGTGTCTCTCGCCTCTACGTGGTTTTACGCGCACATAAGAGGACGATGACCGTAAATTAAAACTAAATATATCACTCTCTAAAATAAAAGTGGTATGCACAATCGCGGATTATTATAAGACCAGTATCTCGCATAAAAGTTTTTTACGACTTTAATTTCGAAAAGAATCTGCAAAAATACGACGCGTTCCCGTGTGAGAACCCCGTGACGAAAATTTCAATTACGGAATCTGGGGTGGAAAGTGTACTGATGTTGTAGAGCTCGAAAAACTGATCAAAACAATGTTTGGGATCGTTTCGCTACGATCAACCGTTACATAAATATCGTTGATCAAAGATATTGATGACGTCATAGACGCAGTACCTAATAAAATTTGAACCCAAATGTTGCCTGACCCGGTCACCCGTATAGTGGACCCTAAAAAACGTCAGTTATCCCTATTGGTTCTCGAGATATTTCCCCAAAAATGTCGCGTTCGATTGGGGAAGCAATGCAATGATTCCCCCATGATAAGATAAAAAAAAACTGACGTCACGCCGCGTGCTATTATACGAATCATCAATTATCAATGGTCTAACGAAAAAATGACCAAGATTAAGAAGATTTTGACCATTAAAAAAACAAAAACACAACACTCTCTAAAATAAAAGTGGGATGCACACACGCGGATTAGTATAATAAGACTAGTATCCCGGGTAAAAACTTTTTACCGAACTTAACTTCGAAAAGGATGGGTCAAAATCGCCTTTCCCGTGAACGATCCCCGTGATGAAAATTTCAATTTAGGAATTGGAAACGGAAAATGTAACCATGTTGTAGAGCTCGAAAAACTGATCAAAAAAATGTATGGGATCGTTTCGCTGCGACCAACCGTTGCAGAGATGTCGTCGCTCAAAGATTTTGATGACGTCATATCCGCAGTACCAAATAAAATTTAGGCCCAAATGATGCGTCATCCTATCACCCGTATCGCGGACCCCAAAAAACGTCAGTTATCCCTATTGGTTCGCGAGATATTTCCCCAAAAAAGTCGCGTTCGATTGCAGATGCAATGCAATGATTCCCCGTGTGATCATAAAAAACTGACGTCAAATGATGCCACGTGCTTTTGGAATGATCGTGAAAAAAGTGTCTCTCGCCTCTACGTGGTTTTACGCGCACATAAGAGGACGATGACCGTAAATTTAAACTAAATATGTCACTCTCTAAAATAAAAGTGGTATGCACAACGCGGATTATTATAATAAGACTAGTATCCCGTGTAAAAACTTTTTACGGATTCTACGGGTTGACATCTCACAAATGACAAACAGAAAGTACATCAGTGTTATAGTCACCCCTGACTATAAGGCTAAGCAAAAAATGTCATAGAATGATCAGCAGGAACATAAATTGACATGAAAAACTGTTGATTATACTACACCAAAAAAGTATCCTAAGATAGCATAAACAAACAAATAAAGGTTATCTTTAATCACTTTTGCAAAAGTGTATGTCGACTTGGTTAACAGTCCTCGAATGCGTTTCGATGGTTTAATCCATTTATTCTTGGAAATGATAATTCTCGGTGAATAGCGAGTACATTGCATCTTTGAACGTAGTTGTGCAATGATAACAGTGATATGACTTCGTTAACAGTTTTCCAATGCGTTTTTATGGTTTAGTCCATTATTCTTGGAAATAATAATTCTCGGTAGCGAGTGCATTGCATCTACGTACGCATGGAGTTGGAATTATCGGATCTTCCGAAAAGTGAATTTTTAGAAATTGATGACATATTATTCGTAAGAGAAACCAAAGAATCTGAAAAAATAAATAAATAAAGTTAAGGTTGACTTTAAAATCCGACAATATATCTTCGAACTAAACTTTCATTCACAATTACCTTGACAATGCTATCTAGGCTGCGGTTATTCATAGGATACTGTCAAAAATGGTTTTTCCCATAAACACCAAGTTGACCTCAATACTATACTATAAATCTAAAGAATCTGAATAAATATAAGGTAAAGATAATGAAAAATCATCGATTGTTTGTGTCAGCAGTTAATCAATTTTGTTAGTTAAGAAGAAGATGTGATTTTATTTACAGTTTGAACAGCTGCTCGTTCCCAGCCAATTTCTCAATTGTTCTATTTCTGCTGACATCAGCATATTCCATATAACAATTCATTATCTTTAACACACGGATACCCGGGATATAATGTGTCTAAGCCTATAATCATCTACTGCATGCAGAGAACAAATAATCATGTTAAAGTAGCCTTAAAAACTGACTGGAATCTAAGCTAACAAAACAAAGCAAATGTTCATCTTTATTTACAATGACAAAAGCCGTATCACTTCAAAGAAATGGCACTCCATTAATCAGATCTGTAACCCATTGTGCAAAATCGTCAAAATATCACTGTGACAGAGAGCATTCTTAGTGAATGTTTTTAAACTAATTGATAGAGTGACAGACAGAACTAAACACAAATCTTAGGTTAGTAAATTGACAGTGCGAAAGCTAGAATGCTAGGATACTATGATGAAAGAGATAAGCAAAAGACATTGAAACAAATAACTTTATTCTAATAAGATAACTATACTCTAAAATAACATAAACATTGCTATGAAACAACCATACAACTGCTTGTATCATAGTGTTATTGTGTATTGAAAAACGTATTGTTATTGAAGAACAATGAAACTTTTCAGAAGACCTTATCTATGTATGGTAGTTTCATACCACCATCAGTTTTCAATTCATTTTAATGAGTCTATTTATTTTGTCATGAAGGCCTTAGGCGTTCAAGGTTAAATTTACAGGCGCCCCTATGAAAATGTACGTCACATATTCATTCACCTAAGGCTCAACCAAATGATTAACACAAAGAACTGTGAACTCACTTGAATGAATTGAAAACTGATGGGGCAAAATTATTATATATTGTGTAGTGTCTATTTTCAGTCACTACACCTTCATAGGACTGTACAGGTTTTACAGATACTATTTTTTTTTTTGACTTTTTGGACGCTTGGACTTTTTCCAGTTGAAATTGGGGTGGTCCCGACCCCCTAATCTCTTCCAGGCTCGGAATGCCGACTGAGACCGGGGGCCAGGATGACTACGGCGATAGTGTACGAAATCTTGGTATGAATCTACAATTTTACAATTTTTATTAGTAAAGAAATTAAATAACTATACAATAAATACCAATAACAATAAATACGTATTGATGGAAACTTACATTCTCTTTTAGTAGCCAAGACACCATCTAAAAAATGAACAATTTGATCATAATAAAATAATTTCTTGACCTATATTATATTGTTAATATTATAATTGCACACGATGATGATGATGCAGCTAAATGAAATGTAATAAAGTGATTGTGAAAGTTAAAACATGTTGTACTAACAATGAAATGAAATCTTACTATCAGTCGTTGGTAAAGCTTCATCTAAATAAAAAAAGGTTTAAAAAGTAACTGTTATACAAAAACTATGCATACACTGAAAACTTACTGGGTTCAGTAGATGACAATAACTGGATAAAATAATAATCCTTACTCTTTTCAAGATTCTCACTGGTATCTGTATCAAATAAAGTAAAAGAAGATGTTATAATGACAGCATACAAATTAGTGTTCATAAAAGAGCAGTAGTAGATTTTGATAAAAAAAATACATTTGAATATCTAAAACATTAGGATGAATGGTAAACCTGATTGGTATAATATAGGAGATCATTTCCATAACAATCCTTACCCTTTCCCACATTTTTTATGTCACCAGTATCTAATGAAGGAAAGAATGGTGTTATAATAGCAGCATACAGAAAGCGCAAATACATCATTGACAAAGTAGTATATAAAAGGATATTGTAAAAGTTACAACAAATGGAAAGGAGACAATAATGTATATTGACCCTTACTGTTAGCTGTTGAAGAAGCATCTAAATAAAAAAAGGTTTAAAAAGTAGCTGTCATAAACTTCACTAAAACCAACAAAAAAAACCCGAAGAGAAAATAAATTGAAAACATTTAAAACCAAAGTAGTTTCAATAACAATCCTTACTCCTTTCTGCATCCTCTATATTATCAGTATCTATTGAAGGAAAGGATGTTATAATGGCAGCATACAGAAAAGTCTAAAACATCATAAGAGTATGAGAATGAATGCTCTGTAGAAATATTTATCTCAAACAAACAATTTTACCTCCTTCTAATAATCTATCTTCTGTTGCTGAAATGAAATCAATAGGCTTTCAGTATTTTAATTACTTTAATAGAAAGTTAAAAAAAATATTTTACCCTGGGACAATTCCATGGGGCCTTCAAAATCATCTGCCATGGTAATTATATTTATATCACTAAATGGAGAAAAAACAAAAGTTACAATCATGGAGAGATAATATGGAGCATGCCCTGACTTTTGGTTCATGAATTGTTCACAGAGTTTCCTTCAGGAACAATTCATGGTAACAGATTACACGTGAACGTAAGTCAATGGGACTTGTACTCCACCTAAAAAACAACAAAACATACAGACTGTTCATTAGGTACAAAGTTTCCTAACAACAACAATTATCAACTGTGGCCACACCAAATGTTTACGATACACTTATAATAAACCACAACATCAAACAGTGACTGACGTACAGAAGAAGCTACAACAACTATCAACAGCAGCCACTCCTGTAGGTATTTAAACTATACTTATAATAAGCCACAACATCAAACAGTGGCTGACGTACAGGAGAAGCCACAAAAACATCAACTGTGGCCTCTTCTGTAGGTATTTATGCTATTTTGTTATATAACCGAATAGGCCACGACAATCACAACATTCACAGCAACACCTGTGGAAAGACAACATTTTGAGTATACATCTTTCCATTAATATAACCTTGCTTACCCGTACCGGCAACTTTGATTTTAACATTACCAAATGCTTTTGCCCTTGAACAGGCAACATACATCTGTCCATGTGAAAAACACGGTCTCTGCAAAAACAAACCAATTTTTTCAAATGTTTGACCTTGACTTTTGTTAATAGTAAAAGAGTACGCCAAGTGAATAGGAAGTTGTCTGCGCTTCAATACAAAAGGCATACCTGTGTGGGACGGTGACAATTGTACTCTAGGTATAAAAATCATTTCACCAACTGCTGATCCTGTCAAAACTTCAGCCTTAATAAAGTTATGCGACAATTCACGAACAATCAAGCGGGTGCCATTACAAAGACCCTTCCTGATGTTCAGATTCCTCAAAAGCATAATAATAGCCCCAACTTTAAGTTTCAAACAATGTGGAGGCATACCGGATGGTGTAATACTATTCAGAAAATCAACCGGATAGTTTTGCTGCTCTTCTTCATCGTCACACGCCACTTCATCAGCACTGTAATAACAAACTGCATCTCCAGGTAGTCTGTCTAACACCTCATTATTAATGATCAACGATTGCTCATTTGTCGGTGTCAGAATGGCTGTGGTAGCATATTCGTGAGGCTCCAGTCCATCGTACATAACAGATATAATCGAAGTATCTTTAGGAACAACACAACAATCAGGAATTTCGATGGAACCTTTAGCAGGTTCGCTTTGTTTGGTTGGAAGTTCACCGTTACCAAGTTGCAACAGCCAAGTACAAAATTCTTGCTCTTCAGGTCTAGCTCTCATATTTTCAGTGAGAGAGTATTTTGCCACTGATGCCCATAACACAGAACTGGTCAAGCAAACTTCAATAACATCGGTTGGCTTTCCCTTTTTCACAACCGGCAAACACTGACGAAAATCACCACCCCACAAAAGAACCTTGCCACCAAAAAGTGCATCACTGCCACAAATATCCTTGAGTAATCTGTCCACAGCATGGAAAATGTGCGTAGAAACCATAGTTGCTTCATCGATCAGAAACAGGTCGACACTTCGAAGGTATTCCGCATGTTTCGAAGCTGGTGTTATATTGCATATGCTATTTTCTAAAACTAGCCGCCAAGGCGTCGTCGCTCGCCGCCCATGTTCAGCCTGCGTTGTATCACCACCTGCTCCAAATTATTGCACTTAAATCCAGCGATAAGACTTTCTTTGCTGCTGGCTTTATCGCTTAATAAAGATCGTTTGCACGTTAAGAGAAATACGTTCCTGGTGTTTCAAATCTTGCATGTTATTAACTCAGCCGTTCATTGTCGCGGTTGCATTTAAAATGCTTTACACAATGCATTCCGAACGTGAACTTTACGTGGTTTAATTGTATGTAAAAGTCTTACCTGTGCCAGCCGGTCCGTCTAGGTAAAACAATGTTTCAAGTTGTGCTAAACCATTACGCACATTTGAAACTGCACACAAAATGGCATCTGCCACAACTAACTGCTGTTCGTTAAGCAAAGGCCTTACCTGTTCCGCCCTGTCGATGTAAATATTTACATCAACTTCTTCCTGAGCAACCTGTTGAACCAATTCAGGAAGATTAAACTGTGTTAAAGTCATACCAAATTGTCTCAGGACATTATCAATGTAACCCAAAACCCTTTGCTCAGCTTGAGCAGCAGCCAATGTTCGAAGGTAGTCTTCACACAGATTCCCCTTGAATTTATCCACAATTCAAGAGGATTAGAGGGCTCGCAGTGAGTCAAAATAGTAACAAACAGTTGTCTAAGCTGTTGGGGCATTTGAAACGTTGAAGCCTCTTCCAATGTATTGTGCCATTCTGCATCATCTTGTAGAAGACGTCTGGCAATACATGCTTCTCGGAATGTGTCGTGAACAACTCCATTGAAAGTATGCAAATCCTCGAAAGACATAGCACCTGCAACATGCAACAACAAAACTCTTAGAAAAAAACGTTCTCCTTCTGACGGTGGAGCATTATATAACCGAGCGACTATAGGCTTAAATGTTCTTTTTCGTTTTTTCCATTTTTTCTCCTTATCATGAAAAACATAATGATACGGAATATCTGAGTAAAGATACCGCCGTGCATCAGGATCATCTACGTTCAGATTAAACCATGCTGTTAGGTGACTATCTTTTAATGCCCCTTCAGCAGCTGCCTCTTCTTCGCCAGCTCTAAAATAAACTTGGTGACGATCAGGTAAGTGAACAGCTAATCGCTTAATAGAATGCGATTTTTCATGCATAGAGAACTCAAATATTCTCCATAATGCTTCCGGGGCACTGACATATCGAGCATCCAGAAATGTTTTTATTTCGTCATGTTCCAAACGTTCATTAATCTCCACATTAGCACGATCACGTCCCTTGTAAACATATTTAAAGAGATATTTCACGCTCCTGATCGTGGTACATGCTTCCAAATTTATGTGAGCATTATACTTCTTGGACAACCACGGACAGTACGGAACTACCCATTGATTATCTAAGTCCACATTCCTTACCCTCACTGTACGGCCATTGTTACGTCTGCGATAGAGTGGATACCCATTTGCATTCATTTGGGTTGCTTCACAAAATCATTTTGGAAAATCCTTGGTGCAGTTGCCATCATCTCCCATACAAACTGCATTAGGGTTAGCATTCCCACAGGGACCATGAATCATACATGACTTGATGATATTATGAAGTTCTGGTTCCTGTTCAGGATCTGGTATTTCAGCAGAAATTAATGTGTCAATGTCGTCAGCATTACGGAGTTTGTCCTCTTGTGCTAAATGGATAAGAATATGAGCATGAGGTAAAGAACGTTTCTGAAATTCGATAACATACAAATGAGAAATGGCTTTTCCCAAAACACCATTTTTATTTATATCCTCCAAAAGCGCTTTTAATTTCAAATTGAAAACACGTGTAATCAAGTCCGGACGATAATGTGCAGGCTCATTATCTAAGTTTTCCGTGATCTCCCTCCATTTTGGATTGCATGTAAATGTGCAAAACAAATCAGGCTTGCCCATTTTAGTAACCATAGCCATAGCATCTTGATATTCTGTTGCATGGCCCTCGGACCACCGTGAAAAGAAGACGGAAGAATCACTGGTCTGCCTGCGTGAAGGCCACGATTTTCTGCAACATTTTCAAGATAGTCAATGAGCCCTTGATATTGCTCAACACGAACATTGCCCTGGTTTTGACGAACATAATTAAGACGGTCAGATTCAACTTTGCAGTAACAATCTACAGCATATTGTTGAAGTAATCTTTTACCTTTTAAAATGGGGCTAAACGCATCCCTAAATGCAAACCTATAAGTATAGTATTGCAGCATGGTTGTACGACGTTGCTGGCCTGTTGCATATTCTGCTACATGAGGAATGGCGGAACTCCAACCCATCTCTCCTCTTGGAAAAAATACAGGATACACCATTGGATCAACATTAGGTGAATGAACAGGCAAATCCTGTAAGGGTCTATCTCTAGGGTAAACAACGATATCCCGAGCCAATGGTGGTGCACCATCTTCACCAACAAAAACAGCAGCTACTTCATCATGGTGAGGTAGATTGTATCGACGCCGGTCACCACCACTTCTCAAATGCATTCTAACCTGGAAATCAGTAGCAAAGATCTGTTAATAATTATATAGTTCAAAATTGTTACATAATTTTCATATTTTCCATTTACCTCAGATGGGCGACGATTTTGTTCATTTGCAAGTTGAAATTCCTCAGCTTCTACCTCACCCATGTGTTTGTAAGCAGCTGCATATGGACTCTCCCTTAAAATGATGTCTTGCAAAGTTTGTATGACTTCTGGAGAACAACCTTGATTTTCTGGTCTTGCCATTCTCTCATTGAATGCATCCATACCATCATAGATATATAACTGACCAAAGGATGGAGGAATACCCGGTGGTGGGTGTAAATTACCTGTTCGGTGACATACCTGGCCATTAATACGAAAAACTGGTGGACCACGACCTTGTGGAACAGCCAATTTCGCACCCATTAGAAGCAAAAGCAACCGAACTATTGAACTTTCGAATATTTTCTTGAAAGTTCTTTGAATGATTAGAATCACCTACTAAAAGATCTTTAAGATCATCAGGATAATAAATATCATCTAAATGAACTTTACCTTGGTGACAACACTTAAAATTGGTCTCGTCAGTAAACATCTTGGCACCACAAAACTGACACACCTTGTCCATGGCACCAAGATAATGTAGCTCAGGCATTTGGTCTTGTCGAGCAGCACGATACAATGCATTCCGTTGAACATCACGCCTAGCCCTCATATGTTGTGCATTCTCATTTCGCCTAATTAATCTTTCAACTGGCTCTTCATCTTGATGATAGTCAACTTGCCTTTGAGCATTGTTGATTCTAAGTCTCTCATTTTCTAATAATGGTTGGATGTTATTTTCCTGAAGCTGTTGGCGCCTTGCTTCAGCTACATCCTCATTTGCATGCCTACGCTGAATAACAGAGCGAATTTGTTGTTGATCAGGTGGTTGCAAAATAAACTGACCATTCCTAAAAACTGCTTGGAAGCCAGGAACAATATTAGTGCCTCTTATATTAAACATCACAACACAGAAACACTAACAACAATAGATAGTAGAAAGAAATAGCCACCCCAGTGAATTAATGCACAGAACAACCTGGTGGAAGCGAAAACAAACCTTTCTTTTTACAAAATAACAGATACCGAAGAAACAGATAGCTAAACAACCTAGGAGAAAGCGAAAACAATAATTGACGTGTAACACGTAACAGAGAATTAATTACAGATGCAATTTAAGTGACAAACCTTCTTTCTAATTTGTCTTCTTTCTACTTTCTGCTCTCTCTCTCTCTACTACACAGGAACCTGAATAAATGCAGATATAAAGAATATAAAAATTCTTAGGTAGGTAGGTAGGTAAGTAGTCTTTTCGGTTTGGTTGGGAAAACCTCCGTGGAGTTTGCCATCTTTAAAATAATAAACACAATGTTACCTGGTTACGTAATTCTTTCGCTTTCGATAAACTGACTGTTAATAACTGGTAAACTTGATAAACTATAAACTTGATTAATATTAATTATTCTATAGACAATACAGATTGTCTATAATTGTCTTTTCTTTCTGGAGCGTAACCGCACTGAATAAAAAACTTAATTTGTTTACTTTTCCAACAAAGGTCGTCGCTATAGTTTTTCCGATTTCAGCAACCAATAAAAACAGCGAAAAGGCGATCACGTGTCAAAACAAATGTTAAAAAATAGGCATTGCAATAGTTTCTTCACTGGTCGAATTGCCGCTATATGACCACGATTAAGAAGATTTTGACCATTAAAAAAACAAAAACAAAACACTCTCTAAGTTAAATGTGTTACACACTACGCGGATTAGTATAAGTAGACTAGTATCTTGCGTAAAAGTTTTTTACGACTTTAATTACGAAAAGAATCTGCAGAAATACGACGCGTTCCCGTGTGTGTACCCCGTGACGAAAATTTTAATTACCGAATTGGAAATGGAAAGTGTACCCATGCTGTAGAGCTTGAAAAACTGAGCAAAAAAATGTATGGGATCGTTTTGCTACGACCAACCGTTGCGGAGATATCGTCGATCAAAGGTTTTGATGATGTCATATCCGCAGTACCAAATAAAATTTAGGCCCAAATGTTGCGTCACCCCATCGCCCGTGCCACCAACCCTAAAAAACGTCAGTTATCCCAATTGGTTCCCGAGATAATTCCCCAAAAACGTCGCGTTCGATTGGGGTTGCAATGCAATGATTCCCCCGTGATGCGATAAAAATAACTGACGTCACGCCGCGTGCTATTATACTAATCGTCAATATTATCAATGGTCTAACGAAAAAATGACCACGATTAAGAAGATTTTGACCGTAAATTTGAGAAAAAACCAACACTCTCTAAGTTAAATGTGTTACACACGCACGCGAATTAGTATAAGTAGATTTATCCACTAACACTAACTGTGTTTTAACTAAATAGATACTATTTTAACTTTACCTTTCAATAAAAATTCACATCATCATGATAGTAAACAATATTGATCATGTTCTGTAGCCATTATCAAACACTTCTAAACTCTTTTACTTTCTATATTTCATACCTGTTAACAAATTAATAACACTCGATTAACTTTCCAGCATACTTTCCTATTGTAAACATACATTTTCTATTTGTTTTCTACTGCAATTTCACTACCATTTTTATACAGTGAAAGACATAAAAATGCTTTCTTCGTAACTTTATAACTGTGGAGCCATTTTGAAATAGATAAAATAAGGAACAGTTCGTTACCAAAACAAATCAGTTACTGCTCGTGTAGGACCTGCATCTTTATGATTTGATCGTTTTAACTCTGTTTTTATTCATTTTTAACGCTGTGTGGTGCACACTGGGTTAAACACATTGATAAGTTTCTAACATGACATGACTATGTTCCAACTAAAAAAAAATACAACATAAAGATACAAAGTCTAACTTAGGAACACACTCAAAACAAAGGGGATGACAAACAAAAACAAGGAAAGCAAACCTACCAGGTAATCAAAGTGTAAAAAGTGTGCAAATGAGTATAAAACTTGGTTCCAAAAATTACACTTGAAGCTTGAAACTTGACATTTTGATACTTGATATCTTGACACTTGACATCTTTGCACTCCGGATGTCAAAAATGAAGTGATAGAAAAAAAAATGTGTTCCTTTTTTTAAGGTTAATTAAAAAGATAATTACATGTGATAAATTCTCAATAGGCAATAAACAATAAACAATAGTAATGAGTTAAACAAAAAGAAACTAATGAAACCATGACAACCAAATGAACAGAAACTGATAAAACAGAAAACTGAGACAAAAAAGAGAACATTAAACATAGATGACAAATTTTTTTTTATTTTTTTTTTGTGTTTTTGATAAAATTGCAGCACACTCCGGGCCAAAATCACAAAATTTTCATCCATCCACATGATTCGAATCGAATTATTGATTTTATTAGCCATTTCGCCAATTTCTTTCATCAAATCGCAATCATCCACCGAATAGATCAGCACTAAATCACGAACTGACGTTGATGTTTCACGACAAACGCTTTCATTCGAATTTCTATACTTGACCATCACACGTCTTACTTTGTCATCACTTCCAAAATTGACTTTTGTTATCATATGTATTAGCAATACTTGAGTCAACTTTCTTAAACAGAACCACATCACCAACTTGAAGGTCACGTTCATGACTGAACCATTTCGTTTGTGACATGAGCTTGGGGACATGATTTATGAGCCAGGACTCAAACCATGCGTCATAGATTTTAGAATTTTGAATAAGTATTTTAGTAGGATCTGAACTAGTTACGAAATCACCAACTGGACTTCTATCATTGTTTCGTCCTAGAATCAAACGATTTGGGGTGAGA
Source organism: Turritopsis dohrnii (assembly GCA_027922465.2). Classification (NCBI taxonomy): domain Eukaryota; kingdom Metazoa; phylum Cnidaria; class Hydrozoa; order Anthoathecata; family Oceaniidae; genus Turritopsis; species Turritopsis dohrnii. The sequence goes on along the minus strand of BQMF02000592.1, from coordinate 68,274 downwards.
AGATCCATATTTTCCACATCAGTCTTATTTCCAATAGCGATTGGCAGGTCGTTGATTGAATTGGCAATTGTAGCACAGATAGTTTCCCACTGTAGAATTGATAATCTTTCGTTTTGAATGGATCTTTCCAAGGAGGCATTGACCTCTTTGACCTTTCTCTCAACCTTGCCATTCATATTGTGGGCACCAACTGGACATGTTTCCATATTGACACCTCGTTCTTTATGTATTTGAAACTTCAAATCATTGAAACTCAGATTCATATCCCTTTTGCCTTTGACCAACTGACTCCCTTCATCACAGAATACTTTGGCAGGAAAACCATATCTTGATGCGAATCTGGTAAACGACTGTATGAGAGCTGAAGTGGAATAGTCATCCATAACATTTATTGAAATTCCAGAAGTTACACAACAGCAATACAACACCAGCCATATCTTTATTGTAGTTCTCTTGTGCTGTGGTGAGAATGATTTGTATGGACCACTTAAATCTAACTGTGTATGATAGAATGCAGGAGCAATAGTCAAACTTGATTGAGGAATTGGTCCCATAGCAGCATCTATGGTTCGCTTAGTTAAGTACTTGCATCTGTGACAGGATTTCCTTATCATCTTGACTAATGACCGTCCTTCAATAACAAATGCTTTCTTCGTGACTTCTCTAAGTGTTGTTTCTACTCCTGTATGTTTGGCGGAATGACTGTTCCAATGAACATCTGATACTAAACTGAAAGCCACCGGTGAATGCTTATCTATGACCGGAACGCAGAATGTTGTGGATGACAAATCAAGCATGGCATTGGTATACCTTCCCACAATGGTTACTTTGCTGTCTGGGAGAATACGACCATTATAGATGAAGATACCATCTTTGTATGTTGTTATCGGTTCAAATTTCTTGGGATGTATAAATTGACGTAGTTCTTCAGAGGCTTTCTTGAAGAAGTAATTCTCTGATGCAATGACTTCATCATTTGAAAGAATTGATGACAATATCTTTGTCTTGTTACGAACGTTACGACAAAACCTCATAACAAATGCAAGAATTCTTATAACTTTAGTGAAACTTCTATAATTCGGATCAATAACATATCGAGAGAATTTGTATCGTTCTATGACTTCCACAGGTAACTTGACATCAGAATGATGAACTTGAAATTGAGTTTCTTTCTGTACTTCCAATATTTCAGAGTTGGTGAGTTTCAATTCTTTGGCACTTTTGACTGGAAAATCTGATGATTGTAGCTTCATCCAGTTAAAGCCATTGATCCAAGTAGATTCTTTGTTGGCATCATCAATAGATGCTCCCTTACGAGTGCCAATGTCTGCTATCATATCATTAGTGTTTACATAAAACCATTGATCATTGGAAGTATAGCGCTTGATTTCAACAACACGGTTTCTGACCCATTGCTTCATTGGCTTATTATCGTTGTCAATCCAATGTAGAACGATTTGACTATCCGTGAATTTGCATGCTGTACGATACCACTTATTCAGAGATCTTTTGATAACCTCACCAGTATGTGTGTTTATGAGTGCAGCATAGAGCTCATTTCTTGGTTGAGAAAATCCTTTTGGTACTATTCTCGTTCTTGACAGAATCAGTTGGCATGAATAACTACCATTTCGACGAAGAAATCGTGCATAAATTGCGACACAAACCATTGCATTACTGGCATCTCCAAAATCTAAGGTGTTGATTTCCAAATTGACAGCGTCCTCCGGAACAATTGCTCGGTTGAATCTGAGGTTGCCAATTTCTTGGATCATATCAAAGTTTGACTTCCACAACTGGCGAAGATTGTCGGGAATGGTATCATCCCAGTCGAGTTTGAGATGAACTAGGTGTTGTAGGTCGATCTTCATTGCAGCAATAAGTGGTGACACTCGACCTGTTAAATCAAAAACTTCTGCCACCTTTGATGCACAGTGTCGACGGGTTAAATTGGCAGGGATGATGTTAACTGATTGAGTGGGCTTTTTACCTCGAAGCTTTTTGGCAAAGTTGATTTCACCAATGTTCAGCGATATCTCATCTGATTTGACAAACCACTTTAAACCAGCAATGTGAATCATGTTACCATCTTCACTGAGTGTTTGAGGAGGATCTTCCTTTGAAAAGGCAACTCCTTTTAGCTGGAAACCTCCTCTGTTGAGGACAACTTCTAATTCATCTGCCCGTTGATGTGAATCATCAATATTGGCTTCACCAGTGAGACAGTCGTCAACGTAAATATCGTTTTGAATTATATCATTTACCTCTGGAAATTCATCTTTGGAGATATCTGAAACCTTACGTATAGCGTATTCAGCTTGATTACCAGAGGATTTGATACCATAAATGAGTGTCTTGATTACTTTCTGAACAGGTTCCTTTCCAATTTCAAGGTTAGGGTACCAAAGATATCGCTGGTAACACCAATCTTTTTCATCTAACTTGATCGTATTATACATCTTTTTCACATCAGTGTGTATTGCAACAGGATGAGTGAACCAGCGTACAAGTATTTCTTGGAGTTTATTTAGATTATTCCTCCCTTTTGCCAATAGATCATTTAGACTATATCCTGATGACGTCGCTTGAGATGTAGTAATGAACTGGTGATTGTTGGAGTCTAGATTGAACATCGACTGATAAATTATGAACATACTCCACATATCCTAACTGCTGAAGCTTCTCTTCTGATTCTAAGATGTCTTGCTTGTCCTTGCTATTGAATGGGAGATTCAACTTTCGTACTTGCTGTTGATAAACATTCATGGCTTTGTCTTTGTTGTTTGATAGGCGTGTTGTTGGGTCGCAGATGAATGGTAAGGATGCTGAAACGGTATGAGAGCTGAGATCAATTACAACAGAAGAATTGATTAAACTTTGCTCGACTTCTTCCTTTACACTGATAATGTCATTTGAAGCTCCATGTTTGCATACTTTACAAGTACGACATTGAGGACATCGATATGCTATTTCGCATCCTGTGGCCTCAACCTCTTCAAATATTCGCATTGCACTGGATATATAAGTTGACGATTCTTTGCAGATATCTTGAGATACATCGTCTGATGATGAGATTGATTCTTTGAATCCTAAGAGGGGGATATTCGCTTGATAATCTCTCAGAATATGATGGATTGTTGAGTTAGCTGGATGATGATGATGAACATTTGTGAAAATCTTGTGAGGTCTCCCAACTACACCACGACAACCGCTGGCATCTTTGAATGGTGATTCATATAAGGCAAGTCCTGATGACATCTGAAAAATCAACCTTGGATGGTATCGTAAATACTTTATGCCAATCATGATATGCACTTCTCCACCAACAGACATAGGAAGCTTTGGCAATTGACATTTTCCACCTGATAATTCGTAATTTTGTTGAATATCTTTAGCAACATTTTCTAATGGGTATTCCGGCATGATTGATGTGATTTGTTCCAGGCAGACTCCAGATAATGACACTTCTCGACCATCATGAAGAGGTAGTTTGACAGAATAAGTACCAAGCTTTGATTCAGTTTGACTATTCCCAACGCCTCCTAGAATGACAGGAATGGATGATTCTTTTGTACATCTGCTACCAAGGATATTGATGCCCTTTTTGCTGATTACGAAGTCGCTGCATCCGTTGTCGAAAAATACAAGTACTCCTCCACATCATGATCTTTTGCAAGTTTGGTTACATCGTACAGCATGTTGATGATTCTTCCCAACCCAATTACTAGCTTTTCGGAGTTGAATGTCTTGATCGTATCAAGTTTGGTGAGTTGCTGCATCTTCTTGGATAACATAATCTTGGCATCACCGTAAGCATCTTGGAGTCTCTCCCAAATTGTGTTGATATCATCTAAACTTCGAACCAACGTTAACGCAGGATCACACATCAAAATGGTTTTTGAGTAAGTCTGGTAACAATCTTCTTGGTGTCGAATGCAAATGCAACTTTTCGAAGTCAGATTTGAACGTATAAAAATCGACTTTAGATTCGTAGCCAGCAAATCTTTCTAGTTTAATATTCAGTGACAGTTTGTTAAAGTTCCTCACTTTGTCTGGTTCACGTAATTTTATTTGATCATCAAGTGCTTTTGAGTAGTGTTGCTTAAATTGCGATAATTTCTCAAAACGTTCACTTATCTTCTTGATGTCAGCTATCTTCTTTACATCAATAATTGGAATCTGGAGGACATCTTGATAATTGTCAGCAATCTTGTCAAACTTCTTGAGATGTGTATGATGATCAGCTCTGCATTGTAATAGTTCTTCATTAGTTACATCATTTAGATCTGTGGTGAATATCTCCTGCAGCTCTTGAATTTGCCTTTCGATGTTGGCAATGGAGAACATAACAGAACGTTTGTTTTGCATTAACTGGTCTTGCTTCATCTTGTCCTCTTGTAGTCGAAACTTGGACTTGAAATCCTTGGCAGAAATGATATAGTCTTTGATTGATGCGAACGACTCCTTGATTGGTAGATCTGATGATTTCAGTCGAAGAATCTTTTGTCGTAACTCCTTTCGAAGACTTTCCAGTTTAATAATAGCAGTATCAATGTCGTTGAGTGAAATTGAATTGAATTGATTCTCTTCTATTGTATCCTTGATCTCTTCCAGAATAACTTGAACATCAAGCTCGAGGTCATCTTCAATTGTCATGTTGCTTAGGTTGTGCACTAAATCCTCCTCTACCAGAGGTGTCACTACTCCAGATGAATGCAACTTTTTGTACTTAATTCGGACCACGCCCCTTCGCATGAAATATCTGATAATGGCTTGAATCACTTAATTCTGTTTGAATGTGGTGCACACTGGGTTAAATACATTGATAAGTTTCTAACATGACATGACTATGTTCAAACTAAAAAAAAATACAACATAAAGATACAAAGTCTAACTTAGGAACACACTCAAAACAAAGGGGATGACAAACAAAAACAAGGAAAGCAAACCTACCAGGTAATCAAAGTGTAAAAAGTGTGCAAATGAGTATAAAACTTGGTTCCAAAAATTACACTTGAAGCTTGAAACTTGACATTTTGATACTTGATATCTTGACACTTGACATCTTTGCACTCCGGATGTCAAAAATGAAGTGATAGAAAAAAAAATGTGTTCCTTTTTTTAAGGTTAATTAAAAAGATAATTACATGTGACAAATTCTCAATAGGCAATAAACAATAAACGATAGTAATGAGTTAAACAAAAAGAAACTAATGAAACCATGACAACCAAATGAACAGAAACTGATAAAACAGAAAACTGAGACAAAAAAGAGAACATTAAACATATATGACAAATTTTTTTTGATTTTTTTTTTGTGTTTTTGATAAAATTGCAGCACACGCTGTATTTATTAAATCTGTTTGACTCATGTACTTACGTATATTACTTTATATGTTTTCCAAACAATTTTCCACCGAAAAGAAGTAAAACCATTTTCACCAATGTAAATAAACATCATCCTTTCTGCAGCCATTTTAAACAACTTCAACTTCATCTACACTACTTTACTGCTGCACTCCCATAACAATTTGATTACTATAAAAAGAAATACGTAAAATCAGCACACGTTTCTATCGTAAAATAAAAAGAGACTTTCTTCTACTCGTTCTTCGTTTGGTTTTTCATCTGAAAAAAACCTATATAAAAAGCAAACATCAATACAACTAAACTCAGTATACACGTACTACCTATTGTTTTATCTATATATTAATAGCCGATTCTCTGTCTGTCTGTCTGTCTGTCTGTTTGTTTGTTTGTTTGTTTGTAAGTCACGCAAAATGGTAGATTGAGTTGTGAGCGAAATTATTTCTTTTTTTGTGTGCGACGTGAGTTCGAAACAAATACATTGCAACCCCCAATCGCACGTGACTTTTTTTGGCTGATGAACTAATAGGAATAACGTTTTGTTTTTATTATTATTGTTAGTTTTATATTCCACGTTGACTTGGCTTTGAAAACAGTACATCAACTAAATACAAAGAAACTAACCGATTAAACGTTTTGGACATAAAAGCAGCAGTGGCAGAACGTGGCAGCATGGCGGTTTACCAGTGTATCCTAACGTATCTTTGCCTGACTGTCTGGGACGGGTGAACTTTTTTTCGAGCAATCAAAATGTTTAAAAACCGATAGGTAAAAAAAGAGTATCATATCAAAAGAAAATTTTTTTTGTTTTTTTTTGCTTTTCTTTTAATAATTTAATTTGTTCTTTTAATTGTTAAGCGTTCTAATCGAACGTTTTTTTATTCTATTTATTCATTTAGCACGTGCCTTTTTTCTCTCCTCCGTGTGAACTTTTTAAGAAGAGAAACCATTTCCCCCTTACGTTTGATAGCACCCATGTTAGAGCGCGTAACTTTTTTAAAACAAAAGTTAATAAAAAGTTGAAGTTTTCTCTCTATACGTTTTGAGTGTATTGTTACACTGATAAAAGATCGGTTTTACCAGAGGTTGTGACTTCGAATCTGCTTCTGGTTGAACACAAGTTGTACGAGACGTTTATTGATACAGTGATACAGAGCAGGTGGACATGGGCGGCGAGCGACGCCGCCTTGGCGGCTAGTTAATCTAAATTACAATAACAGTAAAAGTTTAACAATAAACAGTTTCATAATAACAATACCTTCGTATGTATACAACCTGTGTTTCTTCGTGAAAACAACTGCGATAATGAAAATCGGTTATTAACGAACTAATTTTTTGGAAATCGTCAACCAATCAAAATGCCGAAAAAAGAATTTCTTTCGTTTTGATTGGTTTAAAAATTTAGACGTCACACTTAGATTACGCAACATTAAAAAAAGTGTCTGTCGCCTCTACGTGGTTTTACAACAAAAAGGGAAAAAATAAGAAGGTTTTCACCGTGAAAGAAAAACCAAATATATCACTCTCTAAAATAAAAACCGGATGCACAATCTGAAAAGCTGATCAAAAAAGTGTATGGGATCGTTTCGCTACGATCAACCGTTGCAGAGATATCGTGGATTAAAGATTTTGATGACGTCATATCCGCAGTACCAAATTAAATTTAGGCCCAAATGATGCGTCACCCTATCACCCGTATCGCGAACCCTAAAAAACGTCAGTTATCCATATTGGTTCTCGAGATATTTCCCCAAAAACGTCGCGTTCGATTGGGGATGCAATGCAATGATTCCCCGTGATCATAAAACATCTGACGTCAAATGCCACGTGCTATTATACTAATCATGAATGTGTCTTCCGTGGTCGAACTGCCGCTATATGACCACGATTAAGAAGATTTTGACCATTAAAAAACAAAAAAATAAACACTCTCTAAATTAAAAGTGGGATGCACACACGCGGATTAGTATAAAAAGATAGTATCCCGTGTAAAACATTTTTACAAATTTTAATTCTGAAAATGCCGTTCCAAAAAAATGGTGACGAAAAATTAAATCACAGAATAATGAACAGAAAGTGGATCAGTGTTGTAAGTACTGTAAACTCTCTCTAATTCCCTAAACCGTACCTTAAGAAAAAGAAACAGAAGGTGCAGGTACCATAAAATTTGATCCATGAAATTAGAGAGATCGAATTTAGAAGTTCTAACTGTATTGCTGAACTCAAAAAAATATACCGAAACATGTACGGGATCGTTAAGCGACAACCAACCGTTATCAAGATATCGTGGATCAAACATTTTAGTGAAGTAAAAGCTCTGTGTGTCACCCCTTCGTCAATGTCATGGACCATAAAAATGTCAGTTATTTTTCTCAGAGGTTCTAGAGATATTTTCCAAATAACTGCATCTAATTGAAGAGGCAATGCAATGGTTCCCCTGATTTAATTCCCACTTAAACAGACGCCATCTAGATCAAACATTTTTCCAGGTATGCAATCAACACTGGAGCGAAAAACAGAAATGTCAAAACCCATCAAAAATAAAAATACGCGCTGTGCATCCACTTTTTTCACTCCGTAAAATAAATTGTATCGATTGAAGATGCAATGTAATGGTTCCCCGTGATTAAAAAAATCTAACGTCAATATACAGAAGAAAACACTTGTCACTCTTTTAATTAAAAATCTCTAGTTTATTCCGGCTAAAGCATTTTGAGTTCAACACTGGAGTTATGAACAGAAACACTTTTTAATCAGAAGATCTGAAACACATCAAAATATCCATAATAAATCTTTCACGATACGATATATGCAGTAGTAAAAATAAATTCTGCATACAGGTAAACAACAAAAAGATTAAAATCTCTGTAACTGTTCATGGAATCCATACCCCATTGTAAATAAAAGCCAAACGCGAAAGTCGTAAAAGTGTCAAAATGTGGAATTGTAAACAATTGCGATTTTCTTTACGAACCGAGAACGTCATGATCAAAAACCATGATATTCATTTCTTCAATCAAAGTGCAATGTAATGGTATCTTTCCTTATACTAATCGTAGAAAAACATTAACCATGGCCTAACGTCCGTGTATATTCCGTTTATTTAATTATTTGGCTAATTTTCGTTGCAAAAATTGAATTTTGACCCAATTTTTAATTCAATTCAATTTTCAATTTCAAATTGAAAATTAAAAATTGAAAATTGGTTGCACTTTCAATTTTCAAACTAAAAATTGAAAATTGAAATTTGGTTGTATTTTAAATTTTTGTTTGAAAACTTGAGAACTAATAATACAAATTTCGATGCATTAAAAGACAGCAAAACAAAGGGACAATGTGGCTGCTAGAAGAAACAATGCACGACTGTTTTCCTTTAAATAACGCAAAAGAATGTGTTTGGGTGCGTTAACATGCTCTTTGAATTCTACAGTTACGGAAAGACTGGTGAAGAGGTTGTTATGAGCATATCCAAGCAAAAACCGTTCTTCAAAAAATTTAAACGCATAATTTGTTGACAAGAATCTGATAAGATGGCAATGTCAAAGGTGACTTCAGTCAAGGAAGTAGAATTGTTCCTTGAGAGAGGAATGACTTATGATCAGATAAGCAAGAAGCCTAAACAAGAACATCCTAATGTTAAAGGATTGTCAGTCATGAGTGTAAGACGTTTCTGTGGAAATAACAACATTGGAAGAAATTGCAAATTAACTGCTGCAGAAGTAAGAAAGGAAATCTTCAAGTGCGCCTCTGAGGTAGGGACAACATTTTTTGTAGCTAATTTGATCTGTAGTAGCTATTAATTAAGTAGGTAACAAGTGTAAACATTGAATCTGATACAGCGTCCACAAAGTGTTTTTAATGCTTTTTCATTCTGGACTGGAGAGAACTATGGCCGTTAAATGTTACATGGCGTTTTGCGAAACTTTTTACGTATTGGTGAAACTAAAGTGGGAAAAGTTTTACATCAAATAAATCCGCAAGCCCAACAACGAAGATGGCAGGAAGGTCATTGAATCCAAAGGTTTACAAAGCTGATTATTTTGGTCATAAGATCCATTATGACCAGAACGAAAAGCTGGGGATGTTTGGAGTTGTTCATGTTTGTGCCCGCGACGGTCATTCAGGGATGATAGTTGGCTACACAACAATGACTAAGAAGAATAACGTTATAATTTATAATGACATATTCAAGTCAGTTAAATTTGATTTACGTCATTGTGTAATTCCAAGATCAATATTCAATGATGTCATTTAGTTTTTTATTCCAATTTCAATATATTCAGCCCACTCTTGCAGCAGTATGGAATTTGGGATCAAGTCAGGGTTGATGGTGGAAAGGAATTCAACCTTATATGTCATATTCAAGAATATTTGCAAAATCACCGAACAAATCCATCTAGAAAGCCTTATTGTGAAACAAAGTCCACTGAATTATGTCCTGAAATAGTACGTTCATTTTAAATAGCAATTTTTTTATAAGATATTGTTCAACATTTCAAATCTTTTAGAACAATATTATTGAGAGAATCTGGGTGGAGGTGAACTCGCTAGTGAATTATCCTATCAAAGAAATTTTGAGCAGCTTAGTCGCTTCAGATAAGATAGATATGACAAATGATATCACAAAGTTTTGTGTTTCATGGGTTTCTTGCAATGTTAGCAGATGTGGACTGGCTGATTTTGTGAAAGCATGGAACAATCATCGAATTCCGAGTAAGAAATAAATTATCGTCTGAAATGTTTTTATTTCAAATGTTTTTCTAATTGTCTCTCAGTTGTTTTTTCTTGTGCGTTTCTTGTTTTTTTCTTGTTTTTCTCACAGTGTAAACACATTGGTTTTTCACGATACTTAATGGTGTTACTGTTTTAGAGAAAGGGATTCCAAGAAGACTAGCTATCCAAAAAAGTGAAATTGGTAAGGTTCCCATAGCAAACATACCCACAACTGAAGAAGCTGTCAATAATTTTGAGGGGCATGGTGGTAAACTGAAAATACCCGAAACATACGGAATAGATCCTTTGGATGGCCATAATCATTTGCAGGCAATGCGAAAACAAAGATACTATGCGATGTTTGAAAGCGACAGAAACATTTTTATAGCTATTTAACAGAAAAATCCGACAGTTTTGGAAAATGCTACCTTATCGGACAAAACAATGTCGGACAAAATTTTCGTCAGACAAAATTATTCGGAAAGGAAAATTTCGTCACTTATGTCCGATGAAAAATTGTGTCCGACGAAAAATTTTGTCCATTTTTAAAATTTAAAGGGAAGATAAAAAATGACTCAAATCATTTAAATTTTTAGTCATCTATATTATAAATGGTCATTTCTAAATAATTATGTTTTATTTTTCAATGATTATTTCTAATTCTAAATTATTGCTCAAATTTGAAAAAATATTCTTTCTTTGATCTTCGTCACTACTTTCTTCCTCAATCCTTAGTGGCTTCCGTTTCTTCTTTGGCTTCAGAACCTCGCTACCTTCCTCATTTATAGCAATCTCTATTGTTTTTTGTTCTCCTTCGTTTTCCAAGTCATTAATTTCAGGTTCATAGTCCCAGTTATACAAATTATCAAGGAAACCTTTCATTTTTGTGTGGGTTACGTATCTTGGACTTTTGAAACTCAGCATCAAAGGTATTTCTAGCCCTCCAGATGGAATCGGCGATGGTCTATATTTTGTATTGAAAACAAACCCATCGACTTTACCACCCTCTTCTTTCAAAAAGTAATAGACGTGACGCGAGATCTCTCTTGGGATGTGGCCTACAGTTGCTATTTGTTTAAGATTTCCAATCATAGCTTTTATAGAACAACAATAAGGATCTATTTTTTTGGATTCTTTATCTGTTTCGATTTTATCGTAACTTTATCTCCTTCTTTAGCATTTCCCCAGTTGACATTTTTGTAGACATGATATCCACGCGATGCTATCTTAGTTTGCACAGTATACGCCATCTTTCAACAAGTGCAAAAGTTTATAAAAAAATGAAAGACGTACTTCCAAAGTACGAATTATGTGTATAAAATGTACACATGATGGAACAAAGTCAGCGAATCAAAAAGGTTGTCATTCATGCTTTTAAAGCGTGATTCTCATAAAAAACAATCAACATATAAATTCGAATGTTTTAGCGCAACTTTCGAATGTTTAAGAAAACGAAATGTACACTGTACTGATTTCATCATTGTGTCTGGTATCTCCGCAAATTAGGATAAAGGAAAAGACGTCAATATGAATAAAGAAACCGCTTCAAGGGATGAATCTGGAATCACCATTACTAAAGTTGTTGCTTCTTCAACAAATGCTGTCACGAATGCACAATTAACTCTTGTAGAAAACGAAATCGAAAAGAGTTGTAAAGAACCTTCAAACTATCAAAAAGAAATACCTAAGAAAATCAAACAAGAAGTTGGAATTTACGCGGATAGTTTTGGAACAACAGCAGCAATTAAGAAATTTAGTGCAAAATACGGTAAATATACTTTTCACCGAACAACAGTTAATTCTTGGAAGAACAAGTTTAAAGGTGGGGTAAAGAATGGGACATTTAAGAAGGCTGGAAGGCCTAACCTTTTGGATAATGATTTGATGAAGAAGGTGAAGGACATTGCTATTGGAACAAGATCAGCTGGAGGTGTAATCAACAGGAAACCAATTTTGAATATTGCAAATGGTGTCATTAAAGCAAATAACCCTAACTCTTTAAAAGAATTTAGTGGGACACTCGAACTAACCAATCGCTGGGCGAGAAGCGTATTAGATTCTATGCAGTGGGTAAAGCGCAAGGGGACAACTGGAAAAATTGAGCCCTCAAAGCAATTTCTTTCCGAAGAAAAGTTCACGTTTCAAAGAGAAATATCTACAGCTGTTTTTGAGAATAATATTCCTGCTTGTTTGGTTTTGAACCTTGACCAAACACCTCTAAGTTATGTTTCACCAGGCAAGTACTCATTTAGCTTTAAAGGTGCAAAAACAGTTCCAATAAAGGGTGTAGATGACAAGCGACAGATTACTGGGACATTTGGTGTATCATTAGATGGAAAGTTTTTGCCGATCCAAATTATCTATCAGGAAAAACCAAGTGTTGTCTTCCTAAATTTGAATTTCCAAAATCATTTTCTGTTAGCTTTGCCAAAAATCACTGGTCAAATACTGATAAGTCAGTAGAATTTTTTGAAGATATCATCTTCCCTTATCTTGACAATATTAAGAAAGAAAAAGGTTATCCGAAAGAACAATATTCTTTAATTATAATGGATACATTTAAAGGTCAAGATAATGACACTCTTAAACAATTGTGTTCTGATCACTTTTGTGAAATTGTGATTGTACCACACAATCTAACAAACAATTCCAGCCACTGGATATCAGCGTCAATAAAGCTGCTAAGGCGTTTATTCAAAATAAATATAATAATTGGTTTTCTAACAAGGTTGCAATCCAATTAAAACGGGGAATCGACCCAGCTGATGTAAAAACTTCATCAAAACTAGCTGATTTAAAGCCTCTCCATGCATCTTGGATCGTTGATTTGTATGATCACCTTTTAGAACATCCAAATATGATCATCAAGGGATTTGATAGTGCTGGGATTTCAGAAGCGGTTAAAACAGCATCGACAATTTTAGAAAAAATTGAAAATCCCTTTAGAGATATCTAGAAAAGACAGTCGTTTTTATATACATCGTTAGTATTTCATTATGAAACTTTTAAACTGTGTGGGCACTCTTCTTTACTATTGTATGATTGTACCAACAGGTCTTTTTCTTTTGCATGTTTTTGTTTCAGGTCTTAAATCAGGAAATGAGCTCCGCTATTTAATTCACTGCTTAAATGTCTTGGTCGATTTCAGAACAATTCAAAAGTTGTACTGTAAATGAATGTCGGCTTGCATTTTCCAGTCATTTTACAAACATTTTTACTTGTTTTTTATATATTTCCCCGTAGGGCGAAATATATGTTAAAATCGGCTTTTTCCTTCTTCTTCTTCTTCTCCTGAGTTCACTTTTATAGCCGCGGTTCAGAATGTAATTTTTACCTAGCCGCCAAAGTAGATAAGAATAGAGGCTAGTCTACAGTCAAGTAGTACGCCATGTTTTTTCAGTCAGTGCAGATGGGCTGTAGAAGATTTTTGATTTTTCCACTAACTTTTAAAATGATTCAAGGGAATTCAACTTTAAATGATGGAAATAAATCATTGTCTTAAAAGGTTTCGTAAAAACTTTTGAAGAAACGTGTAAAAACAGAAAAATGTTGTTTTGTTTTTTTGTTGAGATGATGATTGATTGGTAATTAAATGCTTGGAACAACAAACCATTGAAGCTGTGATTTTAGTGCAAAGGCAAAAATTCATTATCAATACAGGCAGAAGATTTATTTTTATTTTACGTCCTGATATAATGTAAACTGAAAGCACATATGATGATTTACACGTATATACAGTGCAATAAAAGAAGTCTTTTTTATGTGGAGAACAACCAGTTCAACCAGTGTTAATTCAAAAAGTACATTACAAAAACAGCAAGTAAAAATGTGATGTCGTATATGCAATAAGAACGTCAGAAAACCGATTACGTATAATAACAGACAAGATTGAGAGACACAAATATCTGCTCGGAAAATGTGCTTCCCTGGATCTATATATTAATAGCCGATTCTCTGTCTGTTTGTTTGTTTGTTTGTTTGTAAGTCACGCAAAATGGTAGATTGAGTTGTGAGCGAAATTATTTCTTTTTTTGTGTGCGACGTGAGTTCGAAGCAAATACATTGCAACCCCAATCGAACGTGACTTTTTTTGGCTGATGAACTAATAGGAATAACGTTTTGTTTTTATCATTATTGTTAGTTTTATATTCCACATTATTGACGTGGCTTTGAAAACAGTACATCAACTAAATACAAAGTCACTAACTGATTAAATATTTGGGACAAAAAGCAGCAGTGGCAGAACGTGGCAGCATATGTTCGGTTTGCCACTATCTCTTGCCTGACTGTCTGAGACGGGTGAACTTTTTTTTTGAGCAATCAAAATGTTTAAAAAACGATAGGTAAAAAAAGAGTATCATATCAAAAGAAAATGTTTTTTTTTTTTTTTTTTGCTTTTCTTTTAGTAATTTAATTTGTTCTTTTAATTGTTAAGCGTTCTAATCGAACGTTTTTTTATTCTATTTATTCATTTAGCACGTGCCTTTTTTCTCTCCTCCGTGTGAACTTTTTAAGAAGAGAAACCATTTTCCCCCTGTTTGATAGCACCCATGTTAGAGCGCGTAACGTTTTTAAAACAAAAGCTAATAAAAAGTTTTTTTCTCTCTACGTTTTGAGTGCAAATAAATAACACATGAAATTTGGGGTTTTTTGGAACCATTGTTTAAACTGATATTTGATATTTGATTTCGAATCTGTCGCTAGGATAACTGACGTTTTTTCGGGTCCGCGATACAGGCGATGGGGTGACAAAAAATTTGGGTCTAACTTTTTTGGGAGGGGTCTGTGACGTCATCAAAATCTTTGAAGAATGATATCTCTGTAACGGTTGATCGTAGCGGAACGATCCCATACATTTTTTTAATCAGTTTTTCGAGCTCTACAACATGGTAACACTTTCGGTTGCCAATTCCTTAATTTTATTTTTCGTGAAGTCAACGCATGCTGAACATGGGCGGCGAGCGACGCCGCCTTGGCGGCTAGTATTCATTTAATCTGACAACAGAAACAGAAATTTACTATGGATTAATTCCATGATCACCTATACTGTAAATTAAATCAAACCAGAACACGAAACGTCTACTTTCAGCTTTTTAGTGATTTGGTTTGGATATGTAGTCTATTTTCACTACAGGAATCTGTTTTTTTTTTTCATTTAGGATTTACAATGGTCATTTTTATCAAATAATAAATAATGGGTGTGCACATATTTTTTTGAACAGATATGTTTATTCTTGCGCAATGCTGATGACATTCATTCATTGATATCAGCACGAATTCCAAATCGGGACCAAGAACCAGAACTTTACGAAATCATCAAATCTTGCATGGTCCATGGTCCGTGTGGCCATTTGAATGTGTCTTCACCGTGTATGCAAGATGGTAAGTGCAGCAAAAATTTTCCGAAGCAGTTCAACAATGGAACTGTTTTAAATGTGGATGGCTATCCTTTATATCACCGACCAGATGATGGAAGAACTGTTCCAATTCGGAATATGGATCTTGACAACAGATGGATTGTCCCATACAACCCTTTCCTCAGCAAAAAGTACAATCTTATTATAATAATCGGCGTTGTGCATCCCACTTTTATTTTAGAGAGTGACATATTTAGTTTAAATTTACGGTCATCGTCCTCTAATGTGCGCGTAAAACCACGTAGAGGCGAGAGACACTTTTTTCACGATCATTCCAAAAGCACGTGGCATCATTTGACGTCAGTTTTTTATGATCACGGGGAATCATTGCATTGCATCCCCAATCAAACGCGACGTTTTTGTGGAAATATCTCGAGAACCAATAGCGATAACTGACGTTTTGTAGGGTCGGCAACACGGGTGATGGGGTGACGCATCATTTGGGCCTAAATTTTATTTGGTACTGCGGATATGACGTCATCGAAATCTTTGATCAGCGATATCTACGCAACGGTTGGTCGTAGCGAAACGATCCCATTCACTTTTTTGATCAGCTTTTCGAGCTCTACAACATGGGTACACTTTTGAGTTACGATTCTACGATTTATTTTTTCGTTACGGGGTACGTACACGGGAATGGTGGATTTGACCTAATGTTTTCGAAGTTAAGTTCGGTAAAAAGTTTTACCCGGGATACTAGTGCGCATATAAACCTCGAGGCCTGTGTTTCCATTAAAAGCGTCAAGTATTTGTACAAATACATTTACAAAGAACACGATACTGCTCATATTGAAATCAATGAGCGTATCGATCATGACGAAATCAAAACCTTTTTAGATGCGAGGTATGTATCTGCTCCAGAAGCTGTGTGGCGTTTATGCTCTTTTCCAATGCACACTCAAAGTCATGCTATTCTACGACTTCCTGTTCACCTCCAAATGAGCAACAGATATTTTTCAGAGAAGGACAGGAACAAGCAGCACTGGAAAGAGGACAAGAGCACACCAAGTTAACTGCTTGGTTCGAATTGAATCGTGTTGACGAACAGGCACGTCAATATTTATATCCTGATATACCCCACCATTACGTGTTTCAAACACGACAACATAAGTGGGTGACACGTCAGCGTGGAGCAGAAAAAATTGTAAGTAGAATGTACAATGCTAGCATTCGGCAGGGTGAAAGGTATTTCTTACGTGTGCTGTTGTTACATGTTCCTGGTGCGACTTCCTTTGAATACCTTAGAACTGTTAATGGGATTTTATATAGATCTTTTAGGGAAGCGTGTATTGCACTTGGACTATTGGATGACGATACTTTGTGGATACGAACCATGGAAGAACTTGGCGAATCAGCAACTCCCTCTAAAATTCGCAAAGCGTTCTCTTTCATTATGATCCATGGAGAGCCAAGCAATCCAGCTGAGTTGTGGGAAAGATTCCGTGCTCACATGATTGAAGATTTTTTGAGACACCAGCCGGAATTACAAGCAGAGCAGTCAGCTCTTGGTAAAATTCAGGAAGTCCTGCAGCAATTTGGTAGGGTTGTTACTGACTTTGATTTACCTGCTTTTGAACAAGCTATTGCTGACGATCTACCAAATGCTGATGAAATGAGGGAAGAGGCCATCAACATGAGGAACACGTTGAATGCTTGCTGTTGCTGATGCAGTCCTAGATGCAGTGGCAACAAACGACAATAACAATGCTAAAGTTTTCTTCCTTGATGGACCCGGTGGAACAGGTAAAACTTTCACGTACAATTACATCATTCACGAGGTTATTGGAAGAAACCTATCAGTAAGTATGTGTGTATGGACTGGAATTGCAGCAACACTGTTACAAAATGGTAAGACAGTCCATTCTCTTTTTAAATTAACTGTTCCTGTATTGGACAATTCAACATGCAATGTCAAGCCTAACAGTAGGCATGCCGATTTCTTACGTAGTCAGCATATTTTGATATTTGATGAGGCAAGTATGATTCCTCAGCATGCACTTGAGGCTATTGATAGAATGTTCAGAGATATTTGTAACAGTGATGTGCCTTTTGCTGGAAAGGTTGTTCTTTGAGGTGGTGATTTTAGACAGACTCTTCCAGTAGTAAAAAGAGGCAGACCAGCTCAGATAGTGGAAGCATGCATCAAGAGCTCTGTCTTGTGGCCAATAGTGCAAATCTTTCATCTAAATGTCAACATGAGAGCTGCACCTGGGGAAAGGGGATTTGCAGAATTCCTACTTGAATTAGGAAGTGGAACGATACCGAAAAAAGTGGATGAGCCATTTAAAGACTCCATCGAAATTCCGCACGAATGTGTTGTGCACGAAAATAATGATATCGTCCATTCTATTTTAAGTGATGCTGGAGGAGAGGATATGTCGAGTCATGTAATTCTGACACCGACCAATGATGAGGCTTTAGTAATTAATGAACGGATTCTTCAGGGAATGCCTGGTGAAACAGCCACGTACTTTAGTGTCGATTCTGTTGTTTCTGATGAGCAAGAAGAGATAGACCTGTATCCGATGGAGTTCATCAATTCGCTTACTCCTTCTGGAATGCCTCCACACCGGTTGAACTTGAAAGTCAACAGTATAGTGATGCTGCTGAGAAATTTATCGTTGAAGGACGGTTTATGCAACGGCACCCGATTAGTCATCCGTAATCTCTGAGAGAATATCCTTGATTGTGAAGTGCTGACGGGTATCTCCGCTGGAAATCGGGTGCTCATTCCTAGAGTAACATTGTGTCCCAACGATACCAACCTTCCGTTTCAGCTGAAGCGTACACAATTTCCTCTCCGTTTGTCCTACGCAATAACCATAAACAAAAGTCAAGGTCAGACTTTTGAACGGGTTGGTATTTACATGCAAAGGCCTTGCTTCAGTCATGGTCAACTGTATGTTGCATTTTCACGAACACAACGCTTTGAAGCTGTGAAAGTAAATGTTTGTAGAACTTTGCAGCAAGGCTATGTTAGCGAGAGATGCTACACTAGAAATGTAGTCTATTATGAATATTTTTAACTTGCAAAAATATTTGTGCAATTGATATTAAATGTTTTGAATTGAAACTTTACGCAAGGTTAATGAGGAGGCATCACATTACATTACCTGGAAATTAAATTGGTATACATTGAATTGAGTAATACTGAAATTAAAGCAGTTTACATTGAAATGAATTACATTGAAATGAATTACATTGAAATGAATTACATTGAATTGAATTACATTGAATTGAATTGAATGAGTATAGCATTAGATTAGATGACCTAGAAATTAGATTAGTTTACATTAAATAGATTAGATTGAATATGCCAAATGATTAGTATATAACATTAGATTAGATTACCTTGAACTTTGAGTAGATTGAAGATTGAATAGATTATGGAAAAATATGGAAGCGCATGGAGCCGGGTGGAGGAGGGTATGAAAGCGGCATGAAGCCGGGTGGAGGAGGGTATGAAAGCAGCAAAAAGCTGTTGTATGTGTGACATATTGTAATTTATTCTCTTTTTTTGAGATTCTGATGTCATTGAAAAGGCAGTTTTATCATTGTTATACAGTAACATATGGCCATACATGTTGAACTGCATGGTTTCTTTTAAAAATTGGTATGAATGTTTCGCTTACAATTCTTTTCCTTTTTTAACCTGATAGTCCATTAATATTTTTTGTACCTGCAGTTCTCTTAGATTTTCTTTTCTTTTTTAGATAATGAGACAAAGCGTAAACCTCTACACATAATTTGCATGTTGTGTAGCTTTGGATTGAGACACTTGGGTAAGAAATCTTTAGAAAATATTCCTCTAAACTTGAGGCTTTGCTAACAAATTGAAAGTAGATTCAGTTAGATTTTTTCACAAGTTCATGTTGTGATCACAACTTAATTTCATATGTTTAGAGTTTGCGTATAGTCGTAGAATAGAAAATACACTAGCCGCCAAGGCGGCGTCGCTCGCCGCCGATGTTCACATGCTCTGTATCACTGTATCAATAAACGTCAAATTTCCTTATAAACGGCTCGTACAACTTGTGTTCAACCAGAAGCATATTCGAAGTCACAACCTCTGATAAAACCAATCTTTTATCAGTGTAACAATACACTCAAAATGTAGAGAGAGAAAACTTCAACTTTTTATTAGCTTTTGTTTTAAAAAAGTTACCCACTCTAACATGGGTGCTATCAAACGTAAGGAAGAAATAGTTTCTCTTCTTAAAAACATCACGACGGAGGAGAGAAAAAAGGCACGTGCTAATTGAATAAATAGAATAAAAAACGTTCGATCAGAACGCTTAACAATTAAAAGAAGAAATTAATTTGTTAAAAGAAAAGCAAAAAAAAAAAAACACATTTTGTTTTGATATAATACTCTTTTTTTACCTATCGGTTTTTAAACATTTTGATTGCTCAAAATAAAAAGTTCACCCGTCTCAGACAGTCAGGCAAGAGATAGTGGCAAATCGCACATGCTTCCACGTTCTGCCACTGCTGCTTTTTGTCCAAAACGTTTAATCGGTTAGTTTCTTTGTATTTAGTTGATGTACTGTTTTCAAAGCCAAGTCAACGTGGAATATAAAACTAACAATAATAATAAAAACAAAACGTTATTCCTATTACTTCATCAGCCAAAAAAAGTCACGTTCGATTGGGGTTGCAATGTATTTGCTTCGAACTCACGTCACACACAAAAAAAGAAATAATTTCGTTCACAACTAAATCTACCATTTTGCGTGACTTACAGACAAACAAACAGAGAATCGGCTATTAATATATAGATATCAGCTAAATGTGAAAAAAGATGAAATTTCGTTGCACTTGAGAGATTGGTCTATGTTTATTGAGATAACAGAAAGTTAAGAAGTTAGACATGGCTGCATGTTCACAAGTGGTTTTGTTTATAATTCAGTGACATCCCCCACCCTATCTATACGGTTTCTTCTGGAACAATAGACTTAATCAATCCCCTTTGGCTTGGGATAACCAGGCGTTTTTCCCCTGGATTCGGTATAATAATCACATGTGTTTCATATATTCTTGAGAAAAACTAACTTGAGAACATGCTTATAAGCTTGATCCACAGTTTATCTCTATAAAAGTGTTTAAAGTAATTTCATATTTATCTGATTATATTCGTTTGTTCGTTTGTTTGTAAGTCACGCAAAATGGTAGATTGAGTTGTGAGCGAAATTATTTCTTTTTTTGTGTGCCACGTGAGTTCGAAGCAAATAATTGCAACCCCAATCGAACGTGACTATTTTTGGCTGATGAACTAATAGGAATAACGTTTTGTTTTTATTATTATTGTTAGTTTTATATTCCACGTTGACTTGGCTTTGAAAAAAATACATCAACTAAATACAAAGAAACTAACTAACATTTTGGAGAAAAAGTAGCCGTGGCAGAACGTGGTAGCATGTTTGGTTTGCCAGTGTATCCTAACGTATCCTTGACTGTCTGAGACGGGTAAACTTTTTTTTCGAGTAATCAAAATGTTTAAAACCGATAGGTAAAAAAAGAGTATCACCAAACAAAATATTTTTTTGCTTTTCTTTTAATAATTTAATTTCTTTTTTAAATTGTGATGCGCTTCAGATCGAACGTTTTTTTTTTCACTTTATTCATTTGGCACGTGCCTTTTTCTCTCTCCTCCCGTGTGATCTTTTTAGGAAGAGAAACCATTTCCCCCTTACGTTTGATAGCACCCATGTTAGAGCGCGTAACTTTTTTAAAACAAAAGCTAATAAAAAGTTGAAGTTTTCTCTCTCTACGTTTTGAATGTATTGTTACACTGATAAAAGATTGGTTTTACCAGAGGTTGTGACTTCGAATCTGCTTCTGGTTGAACACAAGTTGTACGAGCCGTTTATAAGGAAATTTGACGTTTATAGATACAGTGATACAGAGCAGGTGGACATGGGCGGCGAACGACGCCGCCTTGGCGGCTAGTATATTATATTAATGCAATAAAACTGACTTTCGTAAATTCCAAATGAAAAAAAAAGAATATTTTAATAGTGAAAGTATACATCCACTGCATATCTGGAAGTAGAAGTTTTTGTTTCGGCTTGATTTAAATTACAGGCTGTTATGTTGGAGTGTGTTTTGATTTATGTTCGTTCTTGTAAGGAAAATTGACTTATTATATTATATTTAATTTCTACGAAATAAAATATCATATACAAAATCAAAACAGTATATGCGATCATGGAATTGAATGAATGTTGTTGGATTACACGGCTATCCCAGGAGGCACATTCAACCAGATTCTTCCACATGATAATGTCTCAATAATCCTGTGTGTATTTAATATTTTACGTATATTTATAATTGGTTTTCCGAACTTCTTTTTGCAAATGCAACATCACGTTTTTACTTGCAATTCTTGTTATGTACTCCTTGAATTAACAACTGGTTGTTGTCCACCACATGTAAAAAGGGTTTCCTTCATATGGTTGTAAAGCTATCTATGTGTTTGCAGCACCAGCAGTTTGGCTAGATTATATCAGGATGTAAAATAAAAATAAGTCTTCAGCTTGGCTTTTAATGATGAACTTTTAGATTTGCACTGAAATCACAGATTCAATGCTCTAGCTACTGTTCCAAGCATTTAATTACCATCCATCAAAACATTGGTATTAACAAAAAAAAAATGTCCGTGACATATTGATATCTCGCTTTTTTTTTCTCTTTTACTTGCGTTCATTCAAAACTGTTAACAAAACCTTTAGAAAAACATTGAATTAAAACGTTTTTATTTCCATCATTTAACGTTTGAATCTCTTGAATCATCTTAAAAGCTGGGAGACAAATCAAAACTCTTCCACTGCCCAACTTCACTGACTGTAAAACATGGCGCACTACTTCACTGAAGACTAGCCTCTATTCTTTTCTATCTTGACTAGGCCTAAGTTCAATACTGAACCGAGGCTTTAAAAGTGAACAGAGAAGATGAAGGAGAAGGAAACTGCCGGTTTTAACATATATATTTCGCCCTATAGGGAAATATATAATAACATAATATAATCGAAATAGCAGTCACATGTTCAAAACACAAGTTACTGAAATTCGCTATTTGCCGGTCTGCTTTTTGAAAGATGATCAATTGATCAAAATAAACTTTTGTACTAGTTTCCTGTATTTCAGAACTTTGGATAGATGAAAACTGTTGTAAACAAAAAATTAAATAATAGTGATGTAGCTTAAACTTTTTTTACTTATTATGCCAAAAAAACACTATCTTAACAAAAATGCTTAATAAAAAATGTGCGAGTCCATGAAATATATACAGATATGTCAAATCAAATTAGTCAAATGCAGGCGGAAGAAGATCATTGAAAAGATCATCTCTAATATTTACATCATGATCTTTATTCATCACGTTGATTTGATTTACAACCGCATTGAATCCTTTGAGTATGAAGGTTTTCGTCAGTCCTCTTTCTATGCTGCACTTTGGACATTGCTTCTCTAACGATCCGTCCTTATAACATTCCTTTGTACAAATTTCGCACCCAACTAACGTTGAACATGCACTACAAGCGATCAGAGGAGGTCGCGCGGGTATCTACTTGCATATTGAACAACTGAAAGCCTCAAACGCCGAAATGAATGATAAACTGAATCTGTGCCGAAAAGCAAGTTTCCTATACTGCGCTATCTCTTCTTTCACTTGTATAACATCCTCGATTAAATTATCCAGTGTAGTTTCTACCATCGAGTCAATTACATCAGAATCAGCTTTGCTATGTTTCCTTTTATTGAAACTGGGATGCCTTTCCTTTTTCTGGCGATCCACTTCAGATTGTGGTACTGCAAACAGTTTCCTGCTTCCAACTTTCCAAAATTCTATGCCTAATTGGAAAGGAAAACAATTTTTTAATATCACCGACACAGTGTGTAATGTTTAACAGTTTTACAAGAAATCAGTTCCAAAAAAAAACTGTATGCTGACATTACCTCTAGTTCCTTCTTGATCGTAGAACACAAGGCCACCAGCACCAACTAGTACCAATGAATTGTCTCCCATCTCTTCTCGTACTTTCTTCTGAATAAATTTCAAATGAGCGTCATCTTCCGAATATATGTTGATATGAGCAGTGCAATTGTGAAAACTTATATTTGATGGTTTTCCGTTCTCCCCAATATCCGCACGTACTACTTTCAAAGTAACTAACGGTGATCTTCTGATCCGCGGTGTAGATCCGGTAGATGTTGTTGTGGGCAGGGGTGGTGTTCTCCATGTGATATTTGGATTTGTTACTGATCCATTCACTTCAAACGAATATTCAACAAGTTCAAACGCCCCGTCATCAAAGGGAAATTCCAAACGATCTCCATACGATTCTTGCAGTTAAACATCGTTGCCATTAATCTAAATAGCGTAAGATATTATAATAAAATAAATCCCTAAGAAAACTGTGATTCTGTAATAACTGTTGATTTTCACATGAAAGTTTTACGAGCTAAACAGCATACGTTGCATCGAAAAACTACTTACATTAAAATAGCGACCCAAGTTTCGAATATTCACTTGATTAAGTCTTAATCGC
Source organism: Turritopsis dohrnii (assembly GCA_027922465.2). Classification (NCBI taxonomy): domain Eukaryota; kingdom Metazoa; phylum Cnidaria; class Hydrozoa; order Anthoathecata; family Oceaniidae; genus Turritopsis; species Turritopsis dohrnii. Next base: position 44,225 of record BQMF02000592.1, on the reverse strand, counting down.
ATCACGCTATCGTTTTTTCGAAAGATAAACATCTTCATCTTGTCAGAAGTAAAAGTAAACTGAGTAACATAAATTTATATTGTGTTTTTATCAAGTGAATCAAAATCATTTGCAGAACTGTTTTGAAATTGTTTGTTATTTTTTCTAAGAATTTCTTAAATCAATACTAAAAATACTAGCTTTAAAAATATAAAAAGCCAATTAATGAGTACCAGTACCCTGTCTCTTGAACCACGTACTAACCCGCTGCACGACTTTTTCTGACAATTAATATGAAGACAGCCATGAAAACATAAAGTATCATATGAAAAATATGCAAATATGTGCTTCCTTTGTATAATTGACAACCCCGCCTAAGGGGATGATCATATAGAGATTTTTATCCCTGATGAAGAACTACATGAGACGTTATGACATGATCCCACTTTTTCTGAAATTCTGGTTAGATTTACTTGATCTTATGGAAAATAAAAAGATCTATCTGATCAACCGTTAAATCGATGTTCAATTACCCCATTGAGGTTATAGATTATATATATACCGTCTTTCTTATTAGTAATAGTCCGCTGGCGCTCCACGGATTTGGCACCTGCTACACAGAGAACAGTTTAGCCACGTGATTATTGTTCTTTTTGGCGCCATGCCCATAACGTACTTAATGAAAGAACTAAAAATTCATCAATTTTCAATAATAGTATCAATATTGAAAATACAACCAAATTTCAATTTTTAATTTTTAATTTAAAAATTAAAATAATTAAATAAACGGAATATACACGGACGGTCTAACACAGTTTTATGAATAAGTGACTGCAAAAACGACCCGAGATCTTAGAGAGTGGAAGCGTGAAAAAAGCGGATGCACACTCGTAATTAGTATATAGATGAAGGAGAGTTAAATTCAGAGAAGGTAATCAACCTCATACTTTGCTTCTGAAGTCTAGAGATTCTAAGGCAAGGTGGGTTCCCGTAGACCTGACAGGCATATCTCATGTGAGAAACAAAGAATGAAAAATAAATTTGAAGAAGAATAGATCTTGAGATAAAATGTCGAAGTTTAGAGATGATGCTATTTGCTTTCCTTAATTTTACACATAGCAATTCAAGGTGTTTTTTTCCATGAGAGGAGGTTATCTAAGTGAACACCTAGATATTTCTCACTGAGATCAAGGGGATGACCATTTATTATAACCGTATATTGTAGTTGGGAGTCTTATGTGAGCCATGGAATAATAAGACTTAACCATAACCATAACCATTTGTAAAGTCTCCTTAGATCTATGTTAAGACATTTTTCTACAACCTTAAGGGATGAATTTGAATAAAGAATACAGGTATCATCAGCAAATAAAGTAGCTACACTAAAGATAAGAGAGTTAGGGAGATCATTAATATAAATGATAAACAGCAAGGGTCCCAGAACTGATCCTTGAGGAACACCATGAAAAACGTCCTTAAAATGTGATTTTTTACCATTTAGATAAACATACTGTTTTCTCCCAGTTAAATAAGATTGGAACCAACGCTTACACTTACCTCTGATACCATAGAGTTCAAGTTTGCGTAACAAGATATTAATGTCAACTGTATCAAAAGCTTTTTGCAGATCAATGAACACCCCACAAGAAAATTGTCCAGTATCGAGTGATTTTCTGATGGTTTCGGTTAGAGTGATTAAGGTTTGAGTTGTGGAATGTGACTTTCTAAATCCAAATTGTCTGTTAAATATTAGGTTGTGTTTCAGAAGAAAGGAATAAAGTCTTGTGTGAACTAATTTTTCAAAGATTTTATCAATATTAGAAAGTAGTGCCTGTTTCAAAAGTTACGTTGATTAACGATGATAAAACACTAGCAAGTTCATTTGGGACACAATCAAAAATCTGTCTTGGAATACTATTCTCACCAGTACTTTTGGAATGATTTAGGGTTTTGAAAGTTTTAAGCATTTCATCATGAGTTACAGCTCTAAAAAAAACAGGAATCAGGTGAAGGATTTCCAATTAAAAAGTTTTCAAAATGATCAAAGTTTGGAATTTTGTCTTGCAAATTTTGCACAATAGAGCTAAAATAATCATTAAAAGCACTGGCGACCATAGTTTGGTCGTTAACAATATTATTATTCAAATCAAGACAAATATTAGCATTATTTTTATTTTTAGACCTATGGATTGTATCATTAATGCCTTTCCAAAGTTTTTTTGAGTTTTTGATGTTATTATTGAAGAATTTTTTGTAATACATATTTTTATTAGTTTTTATAAGTTTAACAATAGTGTTACGATAAAATTTATATTCAATGTGTAGTTCATGTTTTATGTTGGTGTTCTTATAATTAATGAATTTTTTAAAAGAATATCACGTTTAAGTATAGACTTTCTTATACCCTTTGTTATCCAAGGTTTGGTCTTATCAAGGATTTGTTTCTTGGACAATCCTCTTGTGGGAGTGAATTAATCTACGAGAAAATTAAGTTTATCAAAAAAGAGATCAAAAGAGACATTTGGATCTTTTGCATCAAGTTTCATGAAGGAATCCCAGTTGATTGATTGAAAATATTTTCTAAAATTTTCAGCATCAAAGTTCTTCCAATCTATGTTAGTTTTGGGGGTATTATTGCTTCGTTTTTTGTTTGATTTATCTAGCAGTACAAATTGGGCCAGATGGTCAGAAATGCCTGAAATAAAATTACCTGAGATAGACTTATAAGAATGGGGAGAAATAAAAATGTTACCAAAAATTGATATATGGTAGTAGAAGAAAATTACTTAAGGTGTCAATAAAGTTAGTGACAGAATTTTCACTAGAACTTAATAGATTCAAATTAAAATCCCCTAAGAGAACAAGTAACTTACCTTGGTGATTGACTATTTCTAAGATGGGAAGAGGATACTTATTTGTAAATTCAATTGGTGATAAGGCATGATGTCTGTATATTGATCCCACTACAATATAAGGCTTATTTTTTACCTGGATTTCAGCAAATGTTGATTTCAATAATTTTGAAGCATACATAATATTCTCAAGATCAGGTCTTCCAAAAGATGTAAGTTTATCGGAAATAAAGAGAAGGGTGCCACCATGGTTTGCTTCAGTAACTGTGACATAAGATTGGTAATTAGAAATTACGGGACTGTAAGGAGAAGTTGATAGAATACGTGTTTCACTCAGCCCTATTACATCAAATTAAAAATTAAGAGAATCAAGAAAAAGTTCTAAACTATCTAGGTGTAAATTTAAGGAATTAATGTTTAAATGGAAGAATGAATAAGAAGAGGTATTGCAAATAGCTGAATTAGAAATCATAGTTTTGAAGGAAAGTTCATCATAATACTTACAATTTAACGTTTCAAGATTGTCAAAATTTTGAGAAGTGTGTTGGGAGGAAAAAGAACTTAAAGACGGGTCAGGCTCAGGTTCAGGTTCAGTATTGAATGGGAAAAGCAGACAGCTACACCTATAACAGAACCAGGCTTCACTATCATCTGTTTCAATGAGCTTTTTGAAATCACTAGTGCTAAGACGATTACATTTGGGATGAACCCAGTGTTCACAAAAGTTACAAAAAATAGCATCATTTTTAATTGGTTTATTGCAATTAGAACATGGATCACTATCCATAGTAAAAATCTAGATATGTAAATAGAATCAGACGGTACGCTAAAAAGCAATGAAAATAACAATTAAAAACGGTAAGCTACCAATTTCTGACTGTTACCAGTCACAATAACAGAACAGACAACAAATAGAAAAAAAGTAAAAAAAAGCGAGAAAACTATAAGTTTACTGTCAAACAACAACCACAACATTAGAGTCATTATGTCAAAGTCTTAGATAGTTTTTAAAAAAAGACAATTTTGTTTAAATCAATCATACAAAAAATCGCAATCTGGAAAAGAGTTAATTAAATCATTGACATGAGTGATTCTATTAGGAGTACTATGTTCATAAGGTTTGACATTGATGGTACCATTGTATGTCCAGAAATTAAAAATTCTCCTATTATCTTTTAAACGTTTAGCTTTTCCCCAAAGCATTTTATTGTAACCACACAGATTACTGTTTATGAAGAGAGAATCAGTTAATAACCCAGTTTTGTTGATAACAGATTTATCTTTAAATAGAGCTTTAGCAAGGACTCAGCCAATTTCCGATTTGTGAAACGCACGATGGTTTTTTAAGAACTCTCACTCGATTGATTTAGTCTATGACATGCCTGAATGTCTTGTGAATTAAAATTTACATTAACAGCTTTTTCAATATCGATAACGGTCTTTTCTAATTCATTGATATCTACAGAATCAGGTATCCCATGAATTTCTATATTATTCCTTCTGATATATTGATCATTAAATTGTTCAATTGTTGATAAAGGAATTCAAGAGTTCACCATGGTCTGAATCTGTCTCATTGTTTGATATTACAGCTGGATTATGTTCTTGCTCTACTGTTGAACTTCTTGTATTAACCATGATGCAAGATTATGAATACAAACTTTTTTACTACCGACTAGTGGCTCACAGTTGAAGGTTGACGCCTACATAAAACGCGCCAAAAATTTTATTGCATAATACGTCCGCACGCTCCGAACGCTCGTAGTGAACTGAGTTAGTGCTATCTGAGTTAGTGCTATCTTGACAAATGCCTATACATGTTTATATGGGAATAATATTGAAACATTTTTCAATGCTAGTCCACCATTGCTGGAGGAATATTTTCAGTAAATCAAGTTTCAAGAATAAATGCTAGTGTCACTACAGTAATGCAGTTGGATATGGACATAATTGTTCATTTTGAAGCAAATGCTGGCACTTTGATGGCAGATCATTTTCCATACAACTCGAAACTGCTTTGATTTTTTGTGGAGTGGTCAAAAATTATTTAAAAGTTTATACAATATGCCTCTATCCCAAGCTATAAAAGGGTAAATTTAGTTTTGATGCATTTTAAATAAACAAGTTTGTGCGATGCAACAAAAAATGAAAGTACTAGCACTGACTAGCATTAATTCATACCAAACACAGATGTTCTCTTTATATTAGACATAATACAGTATGCATGACTTCGTAAATTCTTCTTTAAAATCTTGCTTATGCAACAACAAATATGAAAAATAAACAGGTTCATCTCACATCTAGCACAGTTCAAATAACACTAGAGTTTGTCAGCCAGATTTCATCAGAGGCTTCACTCTCTCTCTTTTTGGATTCAAACCATGTCTCTAATGATCTTTGGTGGACTGCCACAGCAGCTTTTGCTCATTTTCATTGGCTTTTGACTTAGATTCAGCAGCAGTTTGTGAAAGTAACTCGCTTTCTTTTTGCAAATCAGAAATTTCCTCAAGCAATACATCAATTTCTGTAGTCTCCACATCAATTCCAGAAGTTCTTTCTTCATACACCTTCTTTCTGCGATATTCCTTTAGTAATTTGTTCAAATGATCCCTTAAGAAGCGTTGGTCAACTTTGAGTTTGGGTTTTTCAATGCCATTTAAAACATCAGCAATAGCATCCCAAACTTTACCTCTTTCACGTGAACCTCCATTGAATTTAAAAGGGTTTGAAACCATCAGCTCTTTCAGAAATAAAGCATCATGCCCTCACTCCAAACCATTTTGGCGCTGGGAAAAGAAATTAAAATATTCAAATAAAATATATATGCAGCAACCCAGCTATACAGCTTGTAGAGTCAAGCAAAACACAAAGTATTTCACTGAAAAAACAATTTGCAGTTGCACAATTCTTTCAACTACTTCCATATACATGCCTAGAATTGTTAATACTAACCTAAAATAAACATGAGTGTAAAAAATTTACCTGGCTGCTTTAGCAGATGATAATATTGATGCTTCTGAAGCCATGCTGCTTTTTGACACAAGTGAGCAGTCTAATGCAGAAAAAGCAGTGTGAACAACAAGATAATGTAAAATGTGCCAAAAATATGTCATAATGGGCAGCTAGCTGTAAAAAGGGACTAGACAACAGTAAAATTTGCCACTCACCTCTTGTACTCTGTTCACATTGTGTGGACAAAGTAAAATCACTGATTTTCACCACCGCGCACTTGACTGCAGAACTTGAAAATGGTGGCGATTCCCCTCAAGGCATGGGCACAAGTGAGTTTTGACGACACAGCAGCGTCATCGTCACTTACGTTGTGTCTTCGTAAACTCTCCAATTAGTGAGGGTTGGTTTGTAAAGAAGTTAGATCAAGATATTAAAAGCAGTTGTTTATGTTTTTCTGAAACCTTGAAGTAAATACTACCCGAAAATATATGATGCCAATTTTTTAAATGAAAATTGTGTATTTTACAGACCAGATTAAAATGACGTCATAAATCACTTATTTGGCTGTAATTACAGTTAAAACAAACGTTTTGTACGGAAACTTTGTATTATTATTGCCCTCAGCTAATGCTAAAGGTTTAACTATATTTTCACTAAGTCATGTGGCAATTGTATATTTTATAGACCAGATTTAAATTTCGTCGTTTGCTCTGTAAAATGAGCATGCAATGCTGTGAGAAGTCAATTTTCAAAAGTATTGATAGAAATCACTAGAGGATTAACTAGTGAAAATATCATTAGAATAGGTTACATGATTAAGAAAGTATGGCCTGGTCTGTAAATTTCAAGATTCATGGGTCGAAATTCAAGAGTCGAATTTTAAGAATCGAATGTTAAGAATCAAATTGCAAGAATCGAATTTTTCATTTCATTTTCTTAAAGAAAACAAGATATAGAAAACTCTGTGTGACTCTGAAATGTACTTTTGTTCTTTAATGATAGATAAATTTATATGTAAATTAGTTTCATGCTTGAGGTTCCTGAAGCTGTTCAAAGTTTAGGTTAGTAACGAATTATTAGCTACTTTGTGTAATTTTTTTTCTGTATATTTAATACTTTAATAGATCATTTCTTATGCAATGATAACCTTTCCATTCAAAAATTGTTTAAAAATTTCAACCATAGCTATGTAAGATTCGACACCCATTAATCCAAGTAAAAGATGAAAGAGAGAAACTGATTTGAATTTATGTATAATCTGTCAATCAAAGAAAACAAATGAAGAAACTATACGAAGCCCAAAAGAGTGGCTAGTTGATAAGTTGTTTACAATCACGAAGGAACGCCATTTATATGGCGATTTACTAATTTCCGACTTTGCCCTTAGAATTTATGAGCTGACTGTTCAATATGTTATTGAAAATAAGGGTTCATATCACAGAACGTGTTATCTGGATATGACACATAAAGGAAAACGTGAGAGGGCAAAGGAAAGATATGAAAAGGCAGCTAAATCAAATCATCCTGGTGTTATTCAGCGAAAGGCAGGAAGACCTTCTTTAGAAACAAAGCAAACTCAAGAAGAAGAAACCACAAAGAAATCTTTGAGGTCACCAAACATATCATTCGATAAATCCCTTTGTATCATTTGTCAGATTGCTGGAGGAAGGTTACACAACGTGGAGTTCACAGCTACTGGAAGAAATATGCTTTATATAGCTGAGAACCTTATTGACATTCTTTATGATATGAACTTATCTATTTCCAGCAACAAAGTTGCATGTATCAAACGAGATACTGAAGAGGTTGTGAAAAAGGATATTGCAAGATGTAATGGTGTATTCATTCCCTCGTGCATATCTCCTGATGAGAAAGTTTTCTTTGCAGTTGACAACACAGATCTCCAAATTGACACTCCAAATGGTCAGAAACAGCTCCATGGAACAGCAATGGTAATTTTTCAACAAATAAAGCATGGCCAACAAAATGTAAATCAAACAAAGTTGGAATTAAGCTGCAGCACAAAACTTCATAAAACCAGTGATCAACCTCCGTTATACCAATCATTACACTGTCATGAGCCAAGAAAAGAAAGTCGATCCTATACGTCGTATTCGCAGCTTATCAACAAAGAATGTCTGGAGGAATTTTGCAAGCATGACACGCTTTGGTGAAGTCCTTGATGAAGTCTCAAATTGATCTTTCAGTTAATATCCCTACTTGGGCAGCTTATAATTCCATCCTCACCAGTAAAACAAATATCACTACCGTTAGCACACTGCCTGTTCTGAATGGCGTTTCTCACAAGCTTGAAGAATCTAACACTTAAGAAATTCCTCTCAAACATTAAAACCAAACAAAGGCTTACAATTTTTCTTGGAAATTACATCTCACAAGCGTTGCAAAATTTAAATAAGAGCTTTGCTGTATCTTTTGACACGGTAACTGTCTCAAATATCCCTAATATTGGTAACAATCACAATGGAAACAAACATGAACAAGCCGACACACTAATGATTCTCCATGCCATAGAAGTTGCTTGCATCAATCCATTTCGAACACTTCATGTTTTTTCTCCAGATACAGATGTGTTCCTTTTGCTTATCTATTACTATACGCAACTGACTTGTCATTCCTTGCTGACATGTTGATTGTCGAAACAGTATCGAAAAGTGTGCCTGCAGTTACTGATGGTACGTTTTCTTTCCTCCAACAATCTACGCATAAGTGGAACTCCTTTAACACTTTGTTGGGCCCCATTCGGCGGAGTTTGAATTTCTGAATGGATTTCTTACAGTTTTTGCAGTTTGTTTTCATCAACAGTTTATTCTGCACGTCCTTTGGTGGGTCGCTGATGGCATTGGTTTGGAGTTGAATACTTGGCGTTAAGATAGCTCGAGATGCCATTTCCTTGTTTTTGATTGTAGCAACTGTGTCGTTGAGAGATTTGGTGTCGAGGTCTGGAATGCCAAGCACCTCCTTTTTGATATCTTCATCGGATATTCCCAAAATAACAACATATTTCACCATCTCATCTGTGTAGTCTACGGAATGATGACAATGTGAACAATCCTTACTGAAAGTACAGGTCTGCGCTTTTCCTTTGACCTTGGCTGCAAACGACCGGATAGACTGGCCGTGATCTTCGTGTAGGGCCAGAAGTTCTGCTCGTCCTACACTGGCTGCTACAGATAAAACTGTGAGTTTCTTAATTGAATTTAATAGCTCGGCTTCTGTGGTTGTGGCGATATCCTGTACGTCTTTGAAGAGTTCGGCTTCAAGGTCGGGGTCACAACATTGCCAGAGATGTGTGGTTATTTGCGTTACTGGAATATCGGTTCCATTTTTAAATAAGTTACATTTTTTCACGAACATGTTCTAATCTTCTTCAGTAGTGTCCTTTGTGACTGTGGGTCTACTGATTTTTGGTGGTTTCTGTTTTGTTGACTGAGCCGGGTTTGGGACGGTGGCATGTGTGTGAGTCAACGCGTGAAGGTTGAGCTGTGCAGCTGCAAGCACCGGTTCAGTCTCAGCAATGGCAAAATCACAGCCAGGGATGGGACATTCGATCATTGTTGATGATATTCACGTCTATCCAAATTGATGTATTAAGTAAAAACATGAACAATTACCTTAAGAGAAGAAATTTATACGGGTAGAAAATGTTGCGAAAGAAATTTTTGCGGAATTTATTTTTGCGATTTTGCGCTTTTTCGCAAAAATTAGTTCCAAAAAAAAAGAAAAAAATTTGTTCATCTGCAAAAATAAATTCCGCAAAGTTGTAGAAAAAAAATTGATTCGCAAAAATAAATTCCGCAAAATTGTAAGAAGAATCTTGACTCGCAAAAATAAATTCTGCAAAAATCTGTAAAAAATCGGTGATCCGTTAGAATAAATTTGTTAAGCAAACTGTTTATTACGGAAACCTCAATCTTACAGGAAGAAGACGACTGCAAAGGAAAATTTTACACCAGGAAAGAAGGAAACTAGGCAATTCGATCTTCTTAAAGACTTTTTCCTCCAATTTGGATCTATACATCTAGTCTAAAATAATAATATCTTCACTATTTATATCTTCAGTTGCTTGTACAGGAGAACTTGCAGCAACTTTTTGTTTTTTGAATAAGTTTCGTATGTCATGGTATTTGTCTTTTTCTTTTACATTTGCAATCACACAATCAAACGATTTTTTACCCATGCAGCTTATCTTCGGTGGGAAAACACAACAAAGTTTTCCCTGGTTCAAGTTCCCTGTCTCCTTTTCTTTAAGCGCAAATCCAAAACATTTTAGTAATACAACCGAGCCTTAAAACTTCTTGATAAAATTGCTATGCCTTATGTTGTCAAGGAACGCAAAGAACGTAATCTTGCAGAAACACAATATGCACTGTTAATCATGGACGTTTTTAGGGGGCAGATAACTGACACTGTCATAAACAAGCTTCAAGAGAACACCATATTAACCGTCCGAGTACCAGCAAACATGACAAACATATTTCAACCATTAGATCTCACTGTTAATGGGTCAGCAAAGTCTTTTATGAAACGTAAGTTTACGGAATGGTACAGTGCTGAAATTGGTATAGCTCTTGATCAAGGTATCCCTCTTGATGACATCGAAATCAAGTTAAAAGTATCAGTTCTCAAACCTCTTCATGCTAGTTGGCTCGTCGAGCTTTTTAAGTATATGACTTCGGACAAAGGAAGACAAGTGATAGAGAATGGATGTAAGGCTGCTGAAGGTGCTGATGGCCTCGAATCACTAGATCTATTCGCTTCGATTGATCCATTAGATACATCAACAATCCGTGAGCCTTTTGATCAAAACCTACCTACCAGTGGCCCAGATGAAAACTTCGTATCACCTAGACAAGATGACGATGATTCTGATGACGATTCAGAGGACATGGATGACTCTGATGGTCAACCAGTGAGAAATGGAATATAATACATATGTATCCAAGAATATTACAAAGTCAAAAATTCCTTGTTTTTTCATTTGTATTCCATATCTCTTTCAATTACTGAACTACATGTTTCAATTTTTATGATCGCGCTATCAAAAATAATTCTGAAAATTCGAATATCCGCAAAATTCTATTCCGTAAATTTTAAGAAATTCGTTCATCAGCAAAAATAAATTCCGCAAAATTGTAAAAAAAAATCTTGATCCGCAAAAATAAATTCTGCAAAAACGTGCAGTTTTTGGTACCTTCATTCGCAAAAATAAATTCCGCAAAAAATTCTCCCCGTATAAATTTCTTCCCTTAAGGTATCCAATTTTATTAATTAGTTCTCTCAAATCAATAAAATGTTTTAACTGAAAGAACAAAATACAAAGTTAGATATAGCGTCAGTTATCATGTAACATAATCATCGCAATAAGATTCATTCTCTGATCGATTAACTAACTGAGAACTTTTTCTCTGACACGTGTATTTTATTTCAAGCGTTGATTCATGAATTTCCCTTTGTATTTAAAGCATCTTACAAATAAAACGTGTTTGATTTAAAAGTCTAAACAAGAAGCATCAAGATCCCGATTTTAGGAAATAAACTTACTTTTATTTTCCTATTGGTGCTGGTTTCCGTCGAATCAAATTCCTCGATGGTCGACGTGGGAACTGAAGGAAGAATTTCTTCACTAACTGTTTCTGCATTTTCCGATAAAAGACCCAAGATTCTCTCTTGTTTTTCCTGAACCTTTTTTAACTCCACTATCTTAATGTACTGTAACTCTAAGAGAAAGAAAATTTGTAAACAAATACGTAGAAGATTTCGATTGAAAGGCATGTGAGGAATTTTTGTCTTGTCTAAATAAAATACATAAAACCTTTATGAGGAGATCTGAGATTAAATGTGAGAGTTTAGTATGATATAAATTATAATTCATGATATCCATGACGTAATCTTTTTCGACCTGGTGAATTGAGCTATCTGAATTCCGCCATTATTGGGGGCAAAAAAAATGTATACAAATATGTCACTAGTGGATTAGTGTTCAATGTTAAAATTAAAACTATCGAAAACAATTATCTTGTAGCAGGACGAGTTCGACATGGTCAAAGTCAATTTACAAAATCACCAAATCATGCTTGGGTGAGAATCGAGTCGAATGGTGAAATCATCAATGCGCATTGCACATGCATGGCTGGACTTGGGGAAGCTTGTTCCCATGTTACAGCCATCATGTTCTACCTTTACTTAACATCGGAGTATAACCAGAGAACATCAAAAGGCCTACATTCATGCACTCCACTCCCAAATGCCTGGTTGCCTCACAGTGCAAAAGAAGTTTCGTTTGCTAAGTTGTCCGAAATAAACTTTCAAGATGCAAAAAGAAAATTGAAAGCCTTACATAATTGAAATTAAATGCCCAATGAAATGCCTTTAGAAAACCACAGTTGAATTAGTTCAAACGGACAAAAGTTTTTGTATGGAGTACAGACCAGTATTACTTAAAGCGAAATCATCAATATTACTATCAAGTCCAGTTACAAATGATGATGTCAAAGCTAGATATGTGCTACTTTTTTGTCTATAGTCAGTCATATTGCTTATGTGAAGTGATTCATAAAGATATTGATTTCCTACTAAAGAAAATTACAATAGCAACGAAGTTCAATTTTTTTGGAATTTTACCAGAACTAATTGGTTGATGGTATTCTAGAAGCCATATTCCGCTTCCCGAATTAAAAAATAACAAAGAGAACAATGCTGAAACTTTTTGCACGTGTGAGCGATCTGTGGATTCAGAAATTATTACTTGTGCCGATAAATCATGTGTGGTAAAGTCGTATCACATCTCATGCTTAGGTCTCGAAAAAGTACCAAATAAGAAATGGTTTTGTCCTTATTGGAGCCGCAAAAAGAAAAACAGCTGGAAAATCACTAACACTGATGTATAAGATGAACAAATCATTATATTCAATCCATCACTTTTTTGCATCAACATTTTAATTGGCAAAATATTTTGCAAAAGAGTATATTTGTTTCTCAACAGACCAATCACCCTTTCCACATGTATCCATACAGTTGCAAGATCTCGAGTACCATCAATGTCCTTTTTATCCAGTTGTGTTTTTCCTTTTGTGAATTGTGGAATTTTGAGCTCAGCACAATATAAACCAATAGATTCAACAATTGTAAAAACTCTGTCTGCCATAACAACATCTCCAGGTATTAAAGTTTCAGGAACACCTGAATTATTGGTCAAGTGCACGTCCGAAGTACGACCACCCCAAGGTTCAGAAACGAATGAAATAGTTCCTTGTAGGGTGATTCCCAATAAAACTTTAACGGTGTTATAATGCTTATACTGGGAGTATGTTTGAGCTCGAGCAGTGAGGTCACTTGGTTTCTCAATGAAGACCTCAAAACAATCTAAAATGATAACACACTGTTTGAAATTGTCACGAAAACAGGATGGTATTGTTTTGCGAAGTTGATCTCTTTCAGGCCATTGAATTATAAGTGACATCCTTGAAGCCATTACACTGATCCATCTTGACAATATTCGTGAGATTGTTCACTGAGCAACATCAAATCTATAGGCTAAGTCCTCCTCGAGTAGTCCCAAACGCAAACGCATCAAAACAATTATGAACTCTTGCTTTCTTGATAATTTTGCATGTGTATCACCACGGTCAACATAATCAAAAATTTCCAAGGAAGGAAGACCAGTATAAAATCTAATTATCTTTACATTATCAACAGATATAAAGAAAGAATTATTCAGAGTTTCATTTGCATGTAGCAATTTCATATTCAATTTTTTGTTGTATTTCATTAGTTTGCAAAGTCTTGTGTTCGATTTACATTTGCTTGTATTTAAAGCATGTATTGTTCTTTTTGAAGAAACAAGTTCTGATTCCAATTTCTCAATCCTTGATTTTTGTTTGAAAATAGTGTCTTCAAGTTGCTGAATCCTTTCTGCATCTGAAAGTTTGGACTCCTCAAAAACCTGCTCATTGACACTTTTTCCAACAATAGGATCTTCAACCTGATCATTTGCAGTAACTTCACTTTGCTTGCTATATTTATTTTTACAACGATTTTGCAGCCGTGAATTTATAATCTTCTTTTACCTCATTGACCTTCGCAGAGAGGATGAAGAAGCCAACAACTTTGAAGGAGACTTAGAAATGTGCTTTGATTTTGTGATAGTCCACATACCAGGGATGCCGCTCTGATATAGTGAGTGATACGGTGGAGATAAAATCTATTCAAGCATTTGCATTAGCTTAAAATTAGTCCAAAAACAGAATTTTTTGTATTCTATATGACACGGCGAAACACTCCACCGAATACGGTCGTGGGTAACACCGTATACGAATAAACCATCATGGCAGAAATTTGTTCATATACGGTGTTATCAGCGGCCCGTATTCGAACTCTTTTCACGCTGTGTGAAATATTTGTTCAATGCAGACAAATAGGCCCCTTTTCTTTGAAACATTTTACAAATTTAGGGAAAAATGAAATTTAAGTATATAAAGAAAGTTTGCTGGTTGAATCTTTCCTGAAATGTGATTACATATACGAGGTTAAAGAAATACAATAAACAAGAATTGATAACATATAATGATTCTACATATTGACTTGAACACCGACAGACAGACACTAACTCGACTGCGTTTTAGATCAACTGTATCAAATGAACCAAATAAAGTTTTTCTGTGATCATTTTCCTTGATGAAATCATTGGCTACATCAATCAATGAAAGTTTATCAAGTCGTTCTTTATGAACGTGTAAAACCATCGCATTATTCAGCCTGTTTGATTCTATGTTTGTTCATAGATATGTGAACAAACGGCGCATCGCACTAAAGGATCGTTCACTCACTGCATTTTTAGCAGGCATCACAATTATCAATTTAATGATTTTCACTACCTGGCTGATTAAAGCGTTGAGAGGCTGCTTGGGTTCTTTTACCAATTCTCGAACATCATAAAAAGTGTTTATTGTTTATCAGATGAACCAATATTCTTAAAATCTAAAAATATCAAAAAATATTTGCTTGGAAAGAATCAGGTACGGTGGAAACCCCACCAACCGTACCTAGAGCGTCCCCCCTGCATACTCTGGGTGGTTTTTGTCATTACTTTTTTCTCCAGTAATAAAATGTTCACCACATATATAAACCGTTTTTGGTGTCACGTTTCTGTTTAGGAAAGCCAGCCATTTCAACTTTCGATCGTTATCTTTCGGAAGACTGTGGAAGGTTATTTTCTTTTCTTTTGAAAATCTGTTGGTACAGCCATTCACACTACAAGACTTCACCATCTCAAATTTTTACAACAGCAGCCTGGCGAGGTGTTTTCTTTTTGCCACCAATGATGGTGGAATTCCGATATCGCCATGATTACGTCATGAATATCATGAATATAAAATACGTACTTTTAATTGCTAATTCCTTGAAGGAATCTCCTCCACTCTGATAATGTATTGTAGTTGAAACCCCATTTTCATCTTCAAATAAAATATCAATATTCAAACATTCAATTGTTTAGTATATTGTTAAAAAAAGAAGTGCTTTGAATATAATTATAAGAACATTTATGTCTTTGCTACTCTTTGGATTTGGCTTGCATTTGAATTAAAAATGGTAAAAGATATACGTAATCATATCGAATTCACAATTATATCAAAATTATACTTGTATTAAACTTGAGCCAGAAAATGGTCACCATTTTCAATTAACCTTAACCTGCATTAAAACCTATTTTTCAAAGTAATTCACTTATAAGTCACAGATTACTGTAATTTTCATTAAAATTGAAGCACTTTTAACCTTTTGACAAAATTGGACCAAGATAAGACAGCAGTCAACGATGATAAAGTGAATCAAGGCTCAATTGATCAACTTAATTTATCTGCGGACTGACGCTTTCATCGAAATTATTTCCTTTATTTTTCACAAAAACACACTATCCGAAAGAACTTGAAAATGGCTTTCCAACGGTGCAAAACTTATTTTGAGATTTGGTATATTCATTTAAAAAAACAGCTTTAGAATTTCCATTTCCAACATTATGAAAACACTGTATACAAGACTGTCCCTATAGCAAAAATAAAGATTGTTATATTTCTAGAAAGTTTATTATCAGACTTTGAAATTGTGTGATTTTTGTGAAAAAATATTGCAAATTTTACTAAAGTATAATCTCAGTTGTCTATCAACATGATGCATTTTGAAAGAAAAACCTAGAGAAAACACTGTGTATTATTTCCAACAACCAAAGCAAATATAAAGTGCAAGCAACGTTTCGCACGTGAAAACAAACTTTTACCTGTTTGGTGAAGTACATTACATTGTTATTTATATTTTGTAATTTGTGTATAAACATTACATTTTTACTTTTATAGAGAACATGCTACTAACTATTAAAGGCACTTTTTTTGAGAAATTTTATTTCGAACTTGTTATCCGGTTCTGACAGTTCCATAGGATACACGGAACTCGATACTCGCGAAACTGTATTTGTAAACCGATTTTACGTTCTTATATCGTAAGTACGACGATTAGGTCTTGGTTTAATCGTCTTTTCGTCACCTTGGTGACGTCATATCTAATGACTTGAAATGACGTCATGAAAAAGTCACCTTGGTGACGTCATATTAAATGACTTTAAACAACGTCATGAAAAGTCATAAAGTAGTCAGATGGTTTCAAAGATTAAGACGTTGTGGTGACGTCATAGTGACGTCATGTCTTTGGTGGGAATCAGTATTATAATCACAACCCTGGACAACCCACATAATTTGTAGGGGGTAAAAGGATGGTATGAGGCGCATAACTCTTTAAACCTCATACCAGTGTACAGGAGTGTACGAGGGGATTTATTTGTGAAGATGTTTTGTTGGAAAAAAATTACTTTTCCTTTCTGCAATCAAAACTAGAAAGATAAATAAACTAAGGGGATTATGGATAACAGTTGGTGTTATCTTACGGCTTAACTTTCCGTCTTTCATCATTTTTGCATTTTGCACGTTTGCCCCTCTTAATACACCTTTTGCCCCCGTACATACCCCGTAGGTCCCTTTACATACCGAGTACGATTAATTAACTCATCTTGGCCATTATGTACCACTTCCGTTACCCTCGTACAAATTAAGAGGTTGTCCATAACCAATATTTTCAGTTTGAAGACACACAAAAACAAATTCACAACAACAGGGACCCTGTAAAATAAGACATAAGACTACAAAATCAAAAAATTTTTGATCTAGCTAGTCTGTCAACGTAGTCAAAGTCTGTCTATATCAATATCAGTCTATCTATATCTATATGGAAGTCAAAGTTTATCTATATACAAGAAAGTCAAAATGAATTCCCACAACGTCGTCATAATTCCCATTCAGCAACAATGAGATTCTTTATTAAAGAATGATCCTTTTAAAGACTAAGATTAACACATATCGAGGTAGCTACAACCAATTTTTTGCGTGGTTTCAAAGATCTTTGTCTTCATCTATATACTGTATATTACGACAACTAAAACATAAGAAATTAAGTAATTTTGAAGGGATTGAATGTGGGCATATAACGTTATACTAACAACGCTTCTGTTGTAGGCCCTGTTAAGAAATTAAGAAATCTGTCGGACGTACAATCCATACTTCAAAGGCCTGTTAAACCCTGCATGTCGTAGGTAGTACTCTACAAAACCAAGTTTTATATGAATTATTTGGACCTTTGAAAATAGTCAAAAATGTATATCTGTTGGACGTACACTATAGATTTTACGACATCAAAATATTTCACTTTGGTTTAAATTTTATCGAATTTGTTATGTCTTAACTCAAAATGTGAACATATTTCTAAAACTAAACAATAAATGGATCAAATTTACCTATAAATATTACAAACCAGCCGCCAAGGCCATTTTGCCATTTTGAACAAAAACTTCTTTGCAATGCCCACACACATTGTCATTCATTTCACCATCTCTCTCGTGGTCACAAACCAGAGTGTTCGATTGAGGGTATTATTGGGTGAAAAAGGGTTCTCCATCAACTGACAACCGAAAGAACTGAAGAAAACAGACGTTTTCTTGATTATATTCACGTTTCACGCAATGGATATCAAGGGTTCCTTTGATAGGTGGGGCTTTCTTAACATAGCTTGGTTCTATG
Source organism: Turritopsis dohrnii (assembly GCA_027922465.2). Classification (NCBI taxonomy): domain Eukaryota; kingdom Metazoa; phylum Cnidaria; class Hydrozoa; order Anthoathecata; family Oceaniidae; genus Turritopsis; species Turritopsis dohrnii. The sequence continues at coordinate 26,302 of BQMF02000592.1, read as the reverse complement.
ATTTCATCATCTTGTGATAGATATACCGATTTGATTGATGGTATAGCTTTAGATGCTTCAACTGCAAACTCTTCAGCACTGTTGATTACGACCTTGCATGACTTCACTAACCCGTAAATAACTCTTTTGATCGTACCTTCGACACTGTCCATTGGGCCTTTGCCATGATGGGCCTTGTAATAATGCCACTCCAACTAGTACTAACAATTCTTTCATCGTTTCTAGTGATTTAGCGTTGATTTCATTAACATCGTTATATTCATCTGAGTATAAGATCTATTGTTAAGTATAGAGGCATGTTATTAAATAATGAAATAACGTGGAATGATATAAGCTGAAGTCCTCTTGCCCCAGTGGTGAAATCCTTTAGGATTTGGCTGCTTGAAGTGACAGTGAGTTTCTTGGTGCAGATAGTATTTTTGAAAAATCAGGGCCGTAATATTTTTCGGTAAAAAAAAAATTTTTTTAAACACTGAAAAGCTTAAAAGGAAATTATTGTGATAGCGATCGGCAAAGACTCGCAAAACGAAACAATTTAAGGCCTAGATTAAGGGGGCCAACTGTCACATTTTATCTATTTGAAAATGTAGATATGTAGATTTCTCAGGATCGGATCTAAGGTTAGGCAACTTAGGCAAATGCCTAATCTCAAATCAGTTATAATAATGTTTTTCATAAATAATCAAAACAGAAACTATCATCAAGAATCACACCAATACAGAAAGGATGTGAAGAGATTTCCTCCTGCAAATAATCCCCTCGCGATATCGCCGCCGAACAACAATGCATGGCGCGCGCAATGATGCTAAAAATTCTCGTTTTAGATAGCTTGAGTTTACAGGCCGGGTTTACACACTTTAATCAATGAATGAACTGGAAAAAATGTAATTCTTTGACTAGAACTATCTATAAACAATGCGAAAGCACAATGTTACGATGGCTGTTCTACTATGACTGGTGTATGAAGTGGAGTTGCCACTCGTATCAAACAAGAAAATCCAAAATGTTTCCTGACTCATTGCTATTGCCATGCGTTGAATCTAGCTGTTGGAGATACGGTCAAAAATGTTCCTTTACTGAGGGAGGTTCTCGACAATGCATACGAACTTACAAAACTTGTTAAATATTCACCAAAACACCAAGCAGCTCTCAAGACGAAACAAGAAGAGTTGAAGCTTAATAACATGAAGTTGCCTGTGGATGGTAGTGATTCGAACGGAGAAAGTTTTTCTAGGCTGCGATTGTTATGTCCCACTAGATGAACTGTACGAGCTAAAGCACTAATTTCAATCTCAAATAATTACTTGCCGATCATCGAGATGCTTCTATGGTGCACTGAGTCATCTAATGTATCAGATTCTCATATACGAGCACAAGCAGGAGGCATTGCTACCAAGATGCAAAAATTCAATTTTGTTTATGGTCTACATCTTGCGAGGCTCGTTCTAAACCATTCAGATAACCTTGGTCCAACTTTACAGAAACCTGATTTATGTGCTACTGATGCTCAACAAACCGTAAATTTGGGAGTCCAAACATTGGAGAAGATTCGAACTGATGAAGATGCGCAAAACTTTTTGGAATGCATGAAGGTTGAAGCTGATCGTCTTGGGATTGACATACTGGAGGATTCTAGTCTACCTCGAAAGAGGAGGGCACCGCGTAGTCTCCATGACTATTATGGTTACGGGTCTTCAGAGTCACATCATCATGACACAGTAGAATCATTGTACCGAACTCAATATTTCAATGCCATTGACACCGTTGTATTGACCATAAAAGATCGATTTGATCAACCTGATTACAAGATTTATGCAAACCTAGAGAAAACTCTTTTAAATGAGGCAATGAACAAGAATATTGATGATACAATGCTGTTTTTACAAAATCATTACACAGAAGATTTCGACTTTACTCAATTAAAGATCCAATTGGAAATCTTGTCCGTTTCAATCCAAGGTGTGTCAGATTTGAACCTTGAGAAAGTTGTGACCCATTTGCAAAAGCTCAGTCCAGGACAACGGTTGCTGCTAAACCAAGTTTATAAACTTGCCCAATATTGCCTGGTAATGCCAGCGAGTAATGCTACAAGTGAATGTGCATTCAGCAAGATGCGACTCATATTTACGAAATACCATGACACAAAACAGATTGAATCATACAATGTGTCTTAGCATATATAAGGATAAGCTTGAAGTGCTAGACCTCAACTTAGTTTTTAATGAGTTCATTGATATGGTCGACAGAAGAAAAACTGTCTTTATAGGAATGTAAAAAGCTTATAAACACTATGTTTATTATTCAGTTATAATAGTCATTCATAGTATAGTACCATATTGCACATTGTTGATGTTACGGTTTTGTTAGAAAAAGTATATGTTGAAGAATTTATCGATTTTTAAGCCCCCTCCATATTTTTGAAGAAATTACGACCCTGACGAAATTCAAAAAAGGTGTCGGAAGGACAATTGATAGGTTTAGCCCCTCTATCGTCAAAATGGTATATATTTGGAGAAAACCCATTTTATTCTCATAAAATTTCCTTTTGAGAGTATTTAATTTCGGTAGTTAGAACGTTGTTGGGGTTACCGTTGTCAGGCGATGATAAACCAAATCCTGGTGTCGGAAAGACAGGATAGAAACAAGGAAAATGTTGGGCTTCTTTCTATCTCCAATTGAAAAAACTACAACCACATATTTTTACTTTGGTGCTAGGTTCTTTTGAGGGAACACATTCAATCGTTATAAACATTGATAAAATATTTAAGTAAATGGTACTCCATCATCTGGTGTCGGAAGGACGGTTTGGAAATCATATGAGCGAATCTGAGGCAAGTGAATACAAATAACTACACTCATCTTTCAAAACGATGTTTGTGAAGTCATTGCTCACATAAATGATATTCCAGCCATTGCACTTTGCCTTCGTATAGACCCTTGCAGTAAGCACACGTTTCGTCTATGTTCACGGAATCTTTTTTAACCACGGAAGAACCTGAACAATATGAGCAAAACCTTAGTTCAGATAATGATGACATGTGTCTAGAGCAAGAAGATATTGATTCGAATGAAAGTAGTAACACTTCAATTTCTGAACAGTCGGATAGTGGCACAGATGATGATAGTGACGCTCGATTCGTTGATAAAAATTCGTTTTTGAAGGAATTAGCACAGTGGTCTTGTAAATATTATTGTTCAAGAACTGCTATGAATGAGCTTGTAGGAATTCTTAGACGAAATGGACACCCTGATATCCCAAAAGATTACAGGACTATTGTTGAAACACCGAGATGTGTTGCTGTTAAATCGAAATGTGGTGGTGATTATTTTTATGTCGGTTTAAAAAAAGGCATAGTAACAAAGTTGAAAGAACTGGAACAAGATATTAACGATATTAATTGTCAATGTTGATGGTGTTCCTCTTTTTAAATCGTCAAGAATGCAAGCATGGCCTATTTTATGCAGATTTGCCAGTTCTACTCCCTTTGTTGTAGCACTATTTTGTGGACAAAATAAACCAAATAATTGTCACAATTTTCTTGAAGACTTCATTAACGAGTTCAAGGATTTATATAAAAATGGCTTGGTTCATAACAATCAGCACAAATGTGTTAAAGTAAAGTGTTTCTCATGTGATGCACCAGCTCGGCAATTCTTGAAATGCATAAAAAGTCATAATGCATATTTTGGATGTGAGAGATGCCAAGTGGAAGGCAAGGTAGTTGAACACCGAATGGTTTTCAAGCAAGTTAATTGTGCTTCCAGAAAAGATAATGAGTTTGATCAAATGCTTTATGATAAACATCAGTACACCATCAGTCCATTAACTCGCACTACTGTTTCTTGTGTTAAGGACTTTGCTCTTGATTATATGCATCTCGTCTGTCTTGGAGTTGTTAAGCGTGTGTTGCTTTACTTGAAAGAAGGTCCAAGATTATGCAAGTTATCCAATCTTCAGTTGTCCCGAATTTCTAATAATTTATGTGAATGCAAAAGAAGTATTCCGGCTGAGTTTGCTAGGTATCCTCGCGGTTTGGAAGATGTGAAAAGATGGAAAGCCACTGAGTTTCGTCAATTTTTGCTGTATACTAGTGTGGTTGTTATCAAAAGAATTATTGCAAATGATTACTATGAACATTTTCTAACTTTAGTTATTGCCATGAGGATCATGTTATATGATGACGAAAGAAATGCTCATGTTGGGTATGCACGTGACCTATTAAAATATTTTGTTAGGAAATCAAGTCAGTTATATGGTACCAGTTTTGTATCTTATAATGTCCATTCCCTTATTCATTTACCTGATGATGTAATTCATTTCAATGAAAGTTTGGATGCAGTATCTTGCTTTGCATTTGAAAACCATCTTCAAGTGTTAAAAAAATTTGTTAAAAACTCTCAAAACCCAGTTTCACAAATGGTTAAGCTTGTTGAAGAATGGGAAAATGTTGGTGGTAGCAGGATGCTCAAGATTACCGATACCAAAATTTCAGACAATGGACGTGATTCTTGGTTTTTGGTTGAAAATGGAGATATAGTACGTGTTTGTGGCAAAAGCGGCTCCAGATACAAGTGTGACATTTTACCAAGGGGAAAACTGGAAAGCTTTTTTTCAAAACCTTGTGAATCAACCATGTTTGGTATTTATTATGTTCAAAGTAAGAACTTGACTTTCAATGATTGATGATGATGGTAGTGTATTTATTGAACTATTGTCAGGAGTAAAATAGATGTAATGTGATGGTTCACTTATGATTTTGTTAGATTTAATATTTTGTAAATTTTTATTTGGACACCTAACCCTTCTTAATCTTATTGCTTAGTGTTATGTATATTATATATGTGAAAGTGGTGAAATTGATTGTTTTAATTTTTGTTTCTTCTTAACCAGACTTTCTTTAATGGGTTTTCGTTCTAGTAATGTGGGCGAATATTCTTTTCGGCTTGTACTAAAATATTCACTTTTAAGTCATATCAATGTCTTCATTTGTTTATTAATGTATTATTTTAAACAGTTTCAGATCTAAGTAGAAATGTATTGTCTAGTTCAATATATCGAGATGAATAAAGTCAGAGAGTCTGTGATTCCATCAAATTGGGTTATAAAAGACAAGGTATTTTGGGCTAATGGTTTGAATGCAAAGAGAGACATGGAAAAATGTACAGAGGTGAAGGAAGGATGGGATTGTTATGACCTGGTGAAAGTTAAATGCACTGGTGGTAAGCCTTCTACTACTTTGATTTGTTTTAGCATGCACTTGTGTACTTTGTAAAGTCCATTGGAGAATTCACCTATTGTAGATTTCTCATATCAGAAAACAGCAACATCTTTTTAATTTAAGTTTAATGTATCAAATCATTTTAGATTATGAAACATGCGAAAGGTATGAATTTACCACAACTGCTGAGGAAGATGAAGATGATTTACAATATGAAGCTGCACGAAAAAAGAGAAAGAGGCAATGTATTGATTCTGAGGAGGAAGATGGTATGTGCAGATTGTTATATATTACTTGAGTATATTGTTTTCCACCCTTAAATGTGATACCCAAGTACCTATCAGGAATACTTATGTTTATCTCATTTAAAACTAATGTTACTCCTTTTCGTAGATATTATGTTGCCAGAAATGCCAGCAGGTGGTGGTGCTGGAACTCCAAGAAGATCTCCCAGAAAATCAAAGATGTTTAACAAGCATTTAAGTGAGAAAAGTGCACGAGAGATCACACTGAGACGGTCACCTAGAAAGCAAAAGTCTGCGTTATCACCTTCACCATGTGAAACACCAGCAGAAATATCACGTTCTATAAGTGGTAGATCACCTAGGAAGCAAAAATCTTGGCGTTCATCTTCACCATGTGAAATACTGGGAGAAACATTGCATTCTATAAGTGGTCGATCACCCAGGAAGCAAAAATCTTGGTGTTCGTCTTCATCATGTGAAAGTTCAACAGATGCACCAGATTTTTTAATTGAAAAAACGCAGCGGAAAAATGGAGCTGCGTACAACAAAAACAGATACCCAATGTCGGAAGAAGTTATAGCAATAACTGAAATTTATTGAAGGGTTAATGTGAAGATAAACTAGCACATAGCTCTCGCTATGATTGCCCACACAATAGGCTGAAAAAAAGCAAACAGAAGAGTGCATAAGTTTTTAAATACAAGGAACAGTGTATACACATTCAAAAACACTTTGCAAGTGCCAAAATAAACAAATTTATTGTTTATTTTTTATTGCTTTTAGATTTTCAAAGAAAGGTGATATACTTGCTGACATAAATAAAGAAATGTTTGAGCGACAATTCCAAAGGCAGTGATGAATTCCCAATGACAACACTGTGTGACACAATAGAGGAATTCATGAAGTTAAACCAAGATGTAAAAGAAGATCCGAAGAAGTATAAAGATTTGGTATGTGCCCTTAGTTTTTCTTTATTTTGGTATTTTCGATTACTATTCACCCACCCAATATAAAAGTTTGAGGCAAGATAGGACATGTATGAATTAATTCACAGGGAAATTTGTGACAAAAGCAAGTTTTTATGAAAATTTAGCTGTTGTGGTTATGAGAGATTTACAAGTGCGAGTTTTGCAGTATATTCCAAAGTTTGATAACATTAATTTAATGCTTTAGGTGAAACATCTAAGCAAGAATGGCTGTACAACTGCAAGAAAAACAGTGAAAAATATTCTCCTGGAGTAAGTAATTAAAATGCATTGAAACATCATTCTTATTTGTTACAACATTCTCCTTACAAACATGACAGTAAGACGAAAACCTTTGTTTTTAGTTTGACTAATAATTCAGTTCTCTCCGAATTCAATACGCTGGTCACCATGGAAAAAGGAAATTCAAGGAGCTGCCACTGTATAATGTTGTTGTTGGTAAGTAACCATACCTTCAAGTGTACTTTGAAAACTGCCCCTATGACGTCATGTAATCGAATAAGAAACGTAATGAATGTCTCTGAGATAAATTAAAGCATGTTTCATGTATTCTTAAGTGGAAAATGACTTATTTATGTCATCTGTAGAGAGTGCGATTAAATCCAAGAAAGACATGACGAAGGAAGAAGTTCGGTTGCATTGTGCGGATATTTTGAAACATGCACCATTTCAGAAAGGAGGCTCTAAGGAGAAAAAGGACGACCTTTGATTAAAGTAATTTATATTTATAGGCATTGTAATTATAAAGACATATCGATAACATTTTTTGAGAAACTAAACAATTGAAATCGGAATTCCATTGTTTCCAGTCCCTTTCAGCTTGTCGGAAGCATATTTTGCAATTTTACGAATTTTGAAGTCTTTAATGGTTGAGATGAGGAAGTCATGGGAAATGTAAATCGACTTTTATATGTTTTTGAAAGTTAGGTCATATTTGTGTTAGATTTAAAAACTTTTTATAACTGACGATTTGCTGTTTAAGTCACGTATTTTAAGCGTTAGCACTTATTTATCATTGTTAACTAATTTATACTAACTAGCCGCCAAGGCGGGGTCGCTCGCCGCCGATGTTCACCTGCTCTGTATCACTGTATCAATAAACGTCAAATTTCCTTATAAACGGCTCGTACAACTTGTGTTCAACCAGAAGCATATTCGAAGTCACAACCTCTGATAAAACCAATCTTTTATCAGTGTAACAATACACTCAAAATGTAGAAAGAGAAAACTTCAACTTTTTATTAGCTTTTGTTTTAAAAAAGTTACGCACTCTAACATGGGTGCTATCAAACGTAAGGGGGAAATAGTTTCTCTTCTTAAAAATATCACGACGGAGGAGAGAAAAAAGGCACGTGCTAAATGAATAAATAGAATAAAAAACGTTCGATCAGAACGCTTAACAATTAAAAGAAGAAATTAATTTGTTAAAAGAAAAGCAAAAAAAAAAAAAAATTTGTTTTGATATAATACTCTTTTTTTACCTATCGGTTTTTAAACATTTTGATTGCTCAAAAAAAAAGTTCACCCGTCTCAGACAGTCAGGCAAGAGATAGTGGCAAACCGCACATGCTGCCACGTTCTGCCACTGCTGCTTTTTGTCCAAAATGTTTAATCAGTTAGTTTCTTTGTATTTAGTTGATGTACTGTTTTCAAAGCCAAGTCAACGTGGAATATAAAACTAACAATAATGATAAAAACAAAACGTTATTCCTATTAGTTCATCAGCCAAAAAAAGTCACTTGGGGTTGCAATGTATTTGTTTCGAACTCACGTCGCGCACAAAAAAAGAAATAATTTCGCTCACAACTCAATCTACCATTTTGCGTGACTTACAAACAAACAAACAAACAGACAGACGGAGAATCAGCTATTAATATATAGATTTATACTAATATTTATTTATCGAAAAGATTTATATTTATATTCAGTGTACTAATATTTATGAAAAAAATTTTATTTTTATTATCTATGTTTTTATCCTGATAAAGAATGTATAGGAGCTATATCTTTTTTGTCAAGAAACGTGTTCTCTCCTACACCGGTTTATTTTCTTCCCACCTCTGGACTTTTCTAATTTGAACTGACCAATTGGATTGAATTCAACGCATCCTAAAAGCATTCGGATTCCTGTGGACGTCCGGAAATGACGTTGTCGCTTGTTTCAAATCAGAACGTCATTATAACGTTATGTGATGACGTTTATATAACATCCTCAGGACCTTCTTTTGCCGGCTGGGAAAGGAGCTAACGTTGTGATAAGTTATTTACATCATTACCTGCAAAAATATGTCATGAATGAAGAACACCTTCAACTTCAAGCTGACAACTGTTGTGGGCAAAATAAAAACAATCTTGTTTTGTTTTATTTGATGTGGCGGAACATTACCAAGTTAAATAATTCCATTATGTACAATTTCTTGATTGCTGGCCATACCAAGTTTAGTTCAGATCGCTGCTTCGGGCTAATTAAGAAGAAATTTCGAATTGATTTCACTTCATCATTGTTTGAAGTTGCTGATGTAGTAAATAAATCATCTTCAGTTAATTCTGCAGAAATCGTTTGTTTACCGGATGGGCGTGTATTGGTTCCAGTTTTTGACTAGCAAACGTTTCTTGGTGGTCGTTTCAAACATGTTCCAGGTATACAAGGATATCACCAATTTAAGATCTCAGCAAACCAGCCTGGCATAATACGCTGCAAAGAGTTTGCAAATTCGGAAAAGTTCTTGGACATCAAGATATATGAAGGACTGCCAATACACGGTTTGCCTATGGAAAAAAAACCAGAGGGATTAAGTTACGAAAGAAAAAAAATATTTGTATAAAGAAATTCGAAGACATTGTAAGAGTGGAACGGAAGATTTAGTTGCTCCAAATCCTGATTTGTAACCTCGGTATATTTGGTAGTATTTTTTTAGCGGTTTTCTATTTATAATGAAAATGTAAAGAAATTTGAAGACCTTCCTGTGCTCGCTTCTCTTTGATTTTATCTGTTGTTCGATTTTCTTCTCTTGGGAATGCAAAAGATTTTCTGTAACAAACTGTAAATTCCAGTTTAAAACCTGGTTCTCATTAGGTATTTTAACTTAGGATATTTTATTAATAATGTAAAATTGTTACATGTCTGTATCGAATCATAGTAGTTTTCATCGAAATTGTTACTTTATTTATGATGTATACAAAATACAAATTAACCATAAACCTCAGACATTGTCACCTTTTACGTTCCTACTCTTTCCCTGTGTGAACAGGGTAAAAAAGAAATCAACAAAACAACGAAATTGGCGCGAATTTACAGTCACGTAGTATACTCTGTGCAATTTGCAGCGTTTCGCAAACTTTTAGTCACGTAAAATGGCCGATAATCGGGTTTGTGAATTCGTATGGAAGCAAAATGAAAAACGTTGGCAAACCGAGTGGGTTTTCAACGTTTCTGCCGACAACCCTGGTAAAGACATCATAGAAGGCGAAGAGTATGACACAAGTTGGGGAAAAGGAAGAAAAAAATACAAAATTCGTATCACTAAAATATTTGATACAGAAGCTGAAGCTATGCGTAAGTAGATTTTATATACTTTTGTCTCAGATACTGGCAAAACATTTTTTGAAATCTTTACCGTTTACAGAATGGATTGAAAATAAAAAAACCCGAAAGGCTGAACATGCGCCAGAAACGATTGAAGGTAAGAATAGTTTACATATACTTTATTTATAACGCCCGATATGTTTGTCTTAGATGACACCAAAAGAAGCTGTATATCCTTTTGCTTTATCATTTACAGATGCGAATGAGATAAGTCCGATGCAGAAAGTCCTTACGACGCCGGAAATCATCGATAATCTATCGGGTACAGGGCCTTAGCTTTCTGATAAATTTAGCGCTTGGGAATTAAAATTCCTAAATCAGTCTGAAATAATTTTTTATCTACATCTTATATTGTTTTACTACTTTTATAGAGTTACTACCAAGGTGTGATGTAGCAATTCCAGATTTCACGTTATCGGCAGCGTTAGCGTCTCCTGAGACGAAGGAGAATAAAGAAGCAACTATCGATTTTTTTGAATATTCAAGGCGTAAAGAAATCGATGATTTGAAGTCTACTAATATGACCTCAAAAACGAACTCAAGGTTAGTTAGTTAGTTAGTTAGTTAGTTGTGCTTTATTTCACGTTGACTATATGCAGAATCTACATATACATATATATAAAAAAAGAACATAGCTTTACAATAGTTTAGCTAATTAAAGTCAACAATATAAATCTACAATTACACAAAGCATAAGAAATGAAAATTCACAACACAATAAAATATTCCTAGATTTTCAGAGAATTTATGTCCTATGCATGCCCAACATTAACAAATCCTAAATCAGGAATGTAGGTTTTGCAAAGTCTACATGGGCAGTTCTCTGGAGCCCATTTCCTGATTTTGTTTTTGAAGGAAAACAGTGTTTTCAAACTCTTAATTTCCTCCGGTACAAGGGCCCAGATTTTTGGGCCAAGATAGCTTAGGGTTTCTAAACCATAATGTACTGTTCTAACATTTTGAATCGAAAAGTCGTTTCTTTTTCTCAAAGTCTTTTCATTTCCATTTATTTTAAAATTTTCACTCATCAAAACTGTAGATAATCCATTTTTTATTTTATATAACTCAATGGCCAAACTTTGTAAATTTTTTTGATGTATTGTGAATGAGTTTTCTTTTTTTAGAAGTTGAGCAAAAGACGACTTTCTGTCATTATAGATAGTTCTTAAACATCGCTCATGTAGCCGACTGATTCTATTGTTTAATTCCCTGCTATGGCACATCCATATTAATGGACAGTAATTAAATTGAGAGTAGAAAAATGTATTCATAAGTAACTTTTTCTTTTCAAAATCCAGGTAAGGCGAAAGACGAACTATTGCGTTAAGCTTTCTTGAGGCATTTATACACAATCCAGTTACATGTTGTTTAAAAGATAGTTTATTATCAATTTCAATACCTAAAAGCTTTTGACATTTTGTGGAATTAATATTACAATCTCCAATTTTTATATAGACTGGATTTTCTGATTTAATCAACAAGTGACATTTTTCTGCATTTGCTTTCATTGAGTTAATCTCAAACCATTTAAATATTTCATTAGTGGCGGATTCAAGCTTTCTCAGTGTGAAATCAAGATTTGGACCAGAAGTATATGGTGTATTATCATCCGCAAAATTAGCGATGTCAATATTATTTACACATAAAAAAAGATCGCAAATAAATATATTGAAAAGCAGCGGACCAAGAATAGATCCTTGCGGTACGCCAAAAATAATGTCTTCCCAGGTACTGAGTTTTTCATTTATTTTAATACATTGACTTCTATTTATAAGAAAGCTGCACAAGAATTTTAAGGTTGATTTTTCAATCCCATACGCATTAAGTTTAGCTATTAAAAGTTCGTGAGGTAGACAGTCAAATGCCTTAGAGAGGTCTGTAAGAACAGCACCAAATTGTTCTCCTTTGTCAACAGCTTTTCTCCAATGTTCAATCATTCTGAGCAAACATTGTTGCGCGCCATGACCTTTGCGAAATCCGCATTGATATTTTGAGAGAATCTCTTCAAAATATCCATTCATTTGATTAAAAACTAAACGCTCGTACACTTCAGAAATATTAGACAAAATTAAAATTAGATTGTTTGGCAGATTGATCGAACTCGTTTTCTCATGAGACTAGTTCCTTAAGAATACGTGCAATGTCTTGTCTTCCCACAAAATAGCTTTCCTCTTATTTTGGAAATTTATTATAGATTTGCTTTAATCTTTCTGGTCAAAAAATTCAAAAACTCCATAAAAAATAAAAAAGGAGTTCGATGTCGATGAATCACTTATAGGAACGTGCTATTTCGTGTGCTTTCATATTTTTTTCATATAATTTTTTCGTTGCAGGGAGTTAAGCGCAAGCTGGATGAGCAACAAGATGCTATTGCGCAGTTGCAGGCGATTGCCAATATCATCTTAGAGCAAACGAATAATTTGGCGAATATCTCAGTGACACTTTTACAGATTTTTATGGAAAAATCAACACATCAACAAAATTTTGAACCAATAATAACACAGCAACAACCAGTTGTTGAACAATACAGTAATGCATGTCAAGAGGAAGTGAAAGAGTTGTTGGCATCAGTTAATTACTTACACAAATTAACTGATGTCAACAACGTCATCAAAAACACACACGAAAGGCATCGTTTGGTGTTGGGGCTATTGAGAATATTTTATGATGACGACGAAATAGCCTCTACCTCGTACGACAAACCCAAAATGAATACCCTTGACGAAAGACCTTTGAACGTCATTAAAGGGATTTGTTTCCGGTTGTATGAGGCTGAGGATATCGAACATCAATGGAAAGCAATCATGGTGCGCATCAAGAACAAAATTCGAGGCTTGCGAAGAACATTTAAATGCAGAGAGATATAGCCGCATACATAATTTTTTTCTTTTTACCTCTAAGTTACACGCTTTTTTGAATGGTGTTTTTTCGTTTCATAATGGATATTCTTAGGGGCTGTTCATATGGGAAAAAAATGTCTTTTTAATTTCTCCATATGAACACAATTACCCCGGTGAGCGGGATCATTTTATGTCTAGTCAGCAAGATTGTAAGTTCATGCTTTCGTCAAAATGGCAGAGAAATCACCATCAATGGCAGAGAAATCATCATCATTCCACCGAAAAAATTTCAGGTGGAACGATGCAATGATTGAGAATCTTATAAATAATCTTAATACATATAAAGTCGAAATGGAATTTAAAGGGCTCGGCTTTGATGCCGACAAGTCCATTCAATACAAAAATTTAATGGCGAAAATGTACATTGATACAGAGAATTTGTGTTGTTTCGGTCCTGTAAATGTTCCAGAGCTACCACAAGATCTTCATGAGTTACCTGCAGACCAGCAAGAGGTAATTAAGCAAGAAGTGAAGGTAGCTCGAGATCTCATTGCCAAAGGTCACAAAAGAGTTGTTGAAAAGATTAAAGATATTCGCCAAAACTTTTCCAAAGTATTGATATCTGGACGAAGAAGTGGAAGTGGAAAGATTATTTACGAACACTATGATAAACTTGTTCAAATATGGGGTAGTACCCCAAACGTTGTACCGTTACAGTTTGGGGTGTCTGGAGACGATTTTAATGATCCTGAAAACAAAGGTTGCAATGTTGTTGTTGACAATGATGGCAATGATATTGGTAATGAAATGGATTCAGGATTAGACTTTTCTAGAAGAGAGGCAGATGATGATGATGAAGATAGTGAATTATCATATGAAAAGGAGGAAATTCCAACAAGTTCTGACAATGCAAGTTCATCTAAAACCCCTAACAGAAAGAGAATTTCGAAACTTGTTGATAACAAAAGAAAGTTCTTGGAAAGAAACCTGTCTGCAGCACAAAGGGACAAAATCCTAATGAATGAGGCTAAGGAAGATGCTCAATTTAGAAAAGATCTCTCTGATGCTATAAGAGAGTCAATCGAAAGTTTTTCTAAAAGTGTAACAGAGATCACTGCTGCCATGGTAGGAGTGGGAAATGGAATTTCACAATCAATTCATTTGTTGACTAATACTTTATTGCAGCAGCAGCCTAATAGTTCGTCGCAAAACTATTTTTACCAAGCTCCATTCTATCCAAACAACCCAGGGTAATTTACACAGATGCTGAGTAGCAATCCTCCACACCCTACGAATACTTATGAGAATTCGAATGTAACCAGCAAGCACAATAGTTGAACAATTAGTACAGATAATCAATCTTAAGCTGATGACTTTGTTTATTCATTATTTTATTATATAAATGATTCTGTTAAATATGTCGAAGTTTCTTGCAGACAGCTATTTTATTTTATTGTTTCTCTCGCAGTGAAAAATAACCATAGAAAGGAGCAAGTGCAAAACTCATTAAGAAGAGAAGACAATTATTTAAATGTATGAGTTTCTTTCTTCACAAGTATTTCTTAACCATCTTCAGAATAGTATTTCTTACAATTGCACCTTCTCCCTCATTATGTGAATATACAGGATCAGGATTATTTTCAAACTGTTCTTCATTTTGTTGAATCAAGTGTATTTCTCCTGTAAGTAGTTTTTCATCAACGGCCACTTTGTTTTCCTCACAAATATTATGTAAAATAAAGCAGGCATATACAACTGTGGGTACAGGTTCCAGTTTCAAATCAACAGTTTTTGACAAAAAAGCCCATCTAGCTTATAGACGTCCAAAAGCACATTCTATTTGATTGCGGGCACTCCTTAGCATGTTATTAAAGATCACTTGTTCATTGTTTTCACATGCTTCAAACTCTTTCATGCAATAAGTAGTCAAGGGGTAAGCAGGATCCCCAATTACATAGATTGGAATCTTTGGACCTCCCTCAACCAATGTCTGCCATAAATTGGGTAATTCACCATCGTGTAGTTTTCTGTTAATGGCTGAATTAGCAAAAACCTTTGCGTCATGTACACTTCCAGGCCATTTGCATTCAACATCCTGAAAGTATCCTCTACAGTCACATACTGCTTGGACATTTAAAGAAAAGTATTGTTTGTAACAAAAATAGTCTTGCGAATTTTCAATAGGTCTTTTGATCTTAATGTGTGTTCCGTCAATGCAGCCGAATGCTTGAGGCATCCCAAATTTTGCCTCAAATTCACCAACCCTTTTCTGCATCTCATCTTTGTTTTTTGGTAAATGAATGTACTTTGGTCCAAAAATGCTACATATAACAGCACAAACCTCACAAATAACTACAGATGCTGTATTTATAGCAATTCCAAAGCTATTGGATGTCATACTCAAGGAACCTTTATCCTTTAAGTAATATAACGTTAAAGCAAGTTTTTTTTTTTCTGAACTCAAAGACGATGGATTTGGTTTTATGTAGGGATCTATCTCGTTTAAAAGCTTGTAGAATAAATCTCTATCCATTCTAAAAGACTTTTTCCAGCAGCTTTCTTGAGCAACACCTAAACGAATATTTGTCCACCACAAATCAGTCCGACCAGGTTGGTACCACAAAGTTCGTCGCTTCCTTTTCATCTTGCGATGATGCTCATATAATACCTTTTTCGAAATTTTACTAGTTCGTTGAGATATAACATTAAGTGCTATGTTAGAAAGTTTAACTTGATTTGCTTTCCATAAAACAATTATTGATTGCAGCTTGATGTAACAAGTACCTCTGAGAGGCTACTGGTAAGTAATCCAAGAAGAATGTATCGTTTATTGACTGCCGCCATATTTGTTTCTAAATTTTTCCCGCTACTTTACACGAGTCATATTATTTCCTCGCTTACCGAGGTAATTTTTTTTGGTGTGTCGAAAAGTTTCCCCGCCTACCGGGATATTTTTTTCTCTATATGGACAGCCCCAACTTTTTAGTCGAAATCATCCTATTATATTCTAGTAGTAGGTGAGGGTCATTATAGGCCCACTTTTCGATATTCATAATTTTATCAAGAATTTACTATATTTTTAACGGTGAAAATAAGGGGGATTATTAACGTGAAACGCGTTAATAAGTGTTATCGTGAATGAATTTCGATTAGTATAGTGGTAGGTGTGTATCCCATCATCAGCTACGATTCTTTTGTCATAATAAGCGCTGAGCACACACAAGCACATCCTAGTAACCATTTTCGGTTATTGACTTTTTCAAGTTTTGGAGTGCTATCATCAAACTTTTTTGAAATTGATTTTGGGCTTCGGTATCCATCTTTCTATCTATAGAGCTGAGTTTTTGTAAAGCATTGTAATATGTTCCCTGCAAAACCTGAAACTCGGAGAGATTGATCCTCCCATCAGCCAGCGCCTGACTTATGTTAGTTTCGAACACAGCGATTGAGGATGTAGCAATATCATATAATTTTATCACTTTTTCTACTTTCTTTTGATATCTTTTGATGACAACTGTGGTAAGTCTGGTACAGATAGAGCCGGCTAAGGCTACACCACCTAATCCTGCAGAAATAGGTATTCCGATAATAGTAGCCCCTGTTGCAATTGAACCGATGCCAGAGCCAATGGTTATAGCGCTTGAGCTAGCATTTAGTAGCATCGATCGTTCTATCGCCTTGTTGTATCTCTTGAGCTTGATGCTAAACTTGTTCTTAAGTTTTATCAACTCTTCAAATTCTGAATTTATTACGCTTGCGTTAAACTTTTTCTGCTCATTCAAATCTTCAGGAGCGGTGGGTAGTTTTGGGTATATTGAATCAGTCATATTTAGAGAGAGAGAGAGATTATGTTATAATAATAAATAATAAATTATCCTCTAAATAAATAAAATGGCGGACATTGACCCCTTTGGAGAACATGGGATGACGACAGATGAAACAACCGATGAGACGTTTCCTCTCATACCGACCGGTGACCGTACGGGTGCACAGATACATACATCAGGTGAACGAGAAACATCATTTGAAGGTCATAGTCTGAATACTAGAGTTTTGAAAGAACTAGTTGAAGGGGTGTATGATAGATTATCTGAAAGCCTCAATCAGGAAAAACCTAATTCCAAACATACCGATCTGTTTGAAATCAGAAAAGGTAAATTATACTACAAAGACAGTAGCGATCCATTGACGAAGAGAGATGGAATACTAAGGGCTACCGGTACTATAGCTGATATATTGCGTAAGGAGGGGTTACATAAATTAGGGTTTGATATACCTAAGGGTAAAATAACAGCACGACAAGCAGTTATGTTAAACAAAATACAAGAAGAACTCCCTTCATCATCTAAAGTCACAAAATCGAGTGATGTAGAGCTTGAGGAAATTACGGGGAACATTGCAAATAGTACGGAAGATTTAATTTCAACGCTTAGACAACAATCTATCGATCATGAAATGACTCAGACCGGCGATCTATTTGAATATCCTGTACGTGAGCTGTTAGGATTGGATAAGGCGCTGAGAAACATAAGAGGAGGTCTTCAGGAAGAGGTTGCGAAAAAGGTTCGAATAGAACAGCATATCGATAAGGAGAAAAACAAGTTGGAAGAAATGGAAAATGATGCAACATACACAGATGAACAACGAAAAGAGGTTGAAGAGAGAATGGATGGATTACGTGAAGAGTTGAAAGCTAGGAAAGAGAACATTAATATTCTCAAAGGCAAATTAAACAGTCAAGTTACGAGCATCAAAGAAACCATTGCTAAAGTCCTCGACAAAGATACCTCATTGGGTGAAAGGATACGAACACTATTCCGTGAACAAGGCATAACAATCGTTAGCATTCTGACAGCGTTTGGTATGGCTATCGGTGTCCTTGTGGAAGCTTTGTTACCGGGAGGATCAGCAGCTGGAAGCTCTTCACAAAATCCTGACAAAGGTGGTGATAAAAAGGACGATGCAAAGGAATGGATAAAAAATAAACTCAAAGCGTTAGCATCACTTCTAGGTAGATTGGCGTCTAGAGCGGCAGAGGCTTTACCAGGAATAATTGGGTCTATCGTATCATGGATATTGAACAGGGCTAAGGAAGTTGTAGGTTGGTTAAGTCAAAATTTATGGGCTCTGATTGTAGGGTTGATCTATACATACCTTGTCACTAGACGGTAACCATCTGAAAGTGTATATGTTACATGTATCGTGTAACATAATTTTTGTTGATGGTCTTCATCTTTCAAAATACCACACAGCACCACCAATACCGAGCATACTCAGAGCTATAAAAGTCAATTCCCTTTCATGTTGATCATGACTCGGTGTATAAAAGTCGCTCAATACAGGCTCTCGTGGTAGCGGTTCAAGATGATTACTAAATACTCTATTGTACTCTCTCATTGCATCATTTAGTTCTACGAATTTTGAATGAGCCTTCTTTTCGAGCAATAGTTGTTTATTGATGAAATCGATCCTTTCCTGTCGTTTTTGCTGCCATTCAATCTGTGCTTTTTGTAATTTTTCTATGGCCAAATCATGACGTTTTCTTTCCTTATCAATTCTGTCTTTGGATAAACTTGAAAACAGATAGCTTGATCCTGTGAAAGCCAAAGCGTTAGCCAAAGCTCCACCCAACATCATTGCGATAGAAGCCATATTTAGATATTGATATTTTCAGGCAAAATCTTTTGTTTGATTAAGTAGTCCTTTGTCACTTGACTAGCGGCGATAATGGCAACTAGTTTTCCCGTATCTTCCAAGTCGAACTTTTGAATAGAGGGTGGTGTCATTTTTAACACCTTTTTTCCTAGCATAGAGTAGCCGATAGCGAAAACGCAGATGACTGATGCATGATATAAATCGTTGATGATACTTTTCTTGTCCATGTTTGTTATATATACATTTTTTTTTCTTTTTATTCCATTTGCTCTTTCTTTTTATACATAAAATAAGCAAATCCACCAACTAAACCGAGAGCTATTATTCCACCTACACCTATGGTGTAGTTCATAGGTTGTTCATTTGGTTTCGTGTGAGAGGCCTCGGGCTTCTCCACTTCTTTTTGAGGTGACACTTGTTTTAATTGTTCTCGTTTTTTACGGTTGTATTCCGCCAACTTCTTACCCGCTTCAACCTTTTTTGGGTTCTTCGTTGTCACTTGAATGGGAGTCTGTTCTTCTGACATTTTTATTATCTACTGTATTTATATTATCATCGGATTTATTTAAATTCCTTTCATTGATATAATGCCTCCCGGTAATAAGTCCAACACTGAGTGGTGCTAATAATGAGCCGAATTTATAATATAAGTCACATGTAAATCTTTGAAGGGCAGAGTTTAAGAAGGGGTCAGTTTCCAGGTCATTGCTCAACGCATCTTGATTGTTTATTCCTAACGTTGTACAAGCCCCCATACCATTTGACCTGATAGTTTAGCTTCATAGATACTAAAAAGTTTTTCTACATCTCCATCTTTGAGTTTGTTAATTTGCTCTTCCGTGTACATTTTCCCTAAGTATAGCTTGCTTTTTCCAGTTAAGACACACTCTAGCAGTTTTTGTCTTTTACCATCTGAAGGTGGAAATTCACCCGGAACATCATAACTCTGGTTGATTAAATTATCGATCGCTGTTTCCGCCATTTTTATTAGAGAGAGGTATTTTTTTAACACAAAATAAAAGTAAAATAGCGAGATCAGCAGTATGCTTAATAACAGGAAGTTGACATATTCTATCATTTTGTTGTGTTTGTTATAATTTTCTTATAAGTTTGTTGAAATTTGCTGTATAAGAGTTTGCTATCTTCTTATAAGTTTGTTGAAATTTGTTGTATAAGAGTTTGCTGTCTTCTTATAAGTTTGTAAGACAAAATAATTATAAGAGGATGATGATGTTTAATAATATAAAGTTGATATATTCTAACATTGTTAAATAAATAAACATTGTTTACTTAAACAATTATGTTCGATGATGAATCCTCAGATGATGATATTATATTTTCCCATCAAGATACAAAAAGGGTTACTTTTAATGATAAAGTAATGGTCCATTATATCTCTGCTTGTGAATCTCGTAGAAGTAACTGGATAGAGGCTGCTGTTGACAGAGTACGCTAGAGATAGGAAAGTGCGGATGCTAGCCCATAATCATATGATTTCGGGAATTTCCCTACTATAGCTAATATTATCATCATATAAGATCTTTGTTTTCATAACGCGATATGAGTTACGAAACGTGCTATTTTGATTACGTAAGTAGTTTCTATTATTATATAACCACAAATTACTCATAATTGTAAACAATTAAATATCTCATAAAAAATATCCATGGGGAAATACCCGATTGTAGTAAAAAGCAGTTTGTAGCAGTTGGTAGCAGTTTAAACTTTATAATATAAATAAGCTAACAATACATATAACGCACACAGATCATCGATGCAGTCAAAAAGATCTTCAAAGTCAATATCCATAGGTATCGTTTATTTTGTTTGTTTGTTTTTTTTGTTTTTTTTACCTCTTTGTTATCTTATACATATCTATAATGTCCTCTGGCATATGTAGCAATACCATCGACAATAATTCTTTTGTCATCATCCGCATTGAGAGCGAGTTTGTTTGTTTTTATAGTGTGAACATCATGCTTAATCGATTGAAAGGTCATCTGTTCTCTGTAAACATTCTTACCATCGAACAAGCATCTCTTGTAATCATCAAACCCCATGGTCTTCTTTACTACGCACTTCTTGACTCCCTTGCACTTCTTGTCTTCTTTTCCATCCAGCTGTTTATATGCATAGGTCTTCGCTCTTAGAGCAACAAACTCTGTCATTATCTTACCACCCAACTCATCTTTCATTAGACCAATGACTTTCTTATTCAAACCTATAGGTAAAGGTCTGTTATCTTTCTCATCATACGCTGAAGTGTCGAATCTCAAAGCTACATCATCAGCAATATCTTTGTAGAAGTCGTCGGTTTTGATGTGATAGACAAAGCTGTCTGTATCCATATAGCAGAGCTTTAGATTGTCACCATATTTTGGTTTCATGTAATCATAGTGAAACTCGTACATAATCGTCTTTGACAAATCAAGAACTGTAGGTCCCAGATAGATCGGCTTGTTCAACACGAGTTTGATCTTTTGCATTTCAGCAGCCATCAAATGTTCACTGAAACAGATACTACCCTTGAAGTTAGGTTTCATCACCAGCTTCTCATATTGGTCTTTCTTGGTAGCCAAACGTATATCTTTATGTTTACGTTGATTCTCCATAGTTTTACCAAAGACTGAATTGTTCATGAGCTTGAAAAAGTCCTTTTCAAAGTCATTCTTTGATTTGGTACGCAAATTGGTGTTGAAATCGATGTACGGCTTCAACCATGCACTTTGTCTAAATCTCAGTACTCTATGAACCTTCTCAAGAACAAGACCATGCTTCAGCGCTTGATCAAGTGCACGGATATGAATAGTATAGTTCTTCTTGTCTGAAAGACATGGAGTTAGCTTTTCTACACCATTGATCTTCTTTCGCTCAGGCATAAACGGAAGATCGTTATGTGAATCATGAAGCTCCTGAGGATAGTTCACATCAACTTCAAGAAGATAACCATATTTACCGTCTTTCTCAGCCAACTTTGAAATGAAATCGGTGTTAAATTTATTAGCATCTACCCACTTGAAATTCCCTGTCGGTAGCTTCTGAATCATAGCCCATCCATATAGATTATTTGCATCAAGATATTGGAGATAGCTACTTTCTTCAGTCTTCTTATATTTAGCATCCATATACTTGTTATTAGCTTTAGCATGTCTATGAACAGCTTGACAGAGACCTCCTCTAATACCTTGCTCTACGAACAGAAACATATCCATATCTGACAACAGATCCAGCTCAACCTCTGTCTTTTTCAAACATGCTTGCCAAGCTAGTCCTGGAGCAGTGTAAAAATGTGCAGGATCCAGTTTATAGTTTGTTATACATGTTTCCCTAAAAGTCTCAAAAACATCAGCAAGCAATAGAACATCTGTCTTGAGATAGAGATCATGATACGCACCCATATTTTTATTTTTCATATGTTTCCACACGTTCTGCGCATGTGTATAATCAGCATCACTGATACCTTTCATGTTCAACTTGCTGTAAAAAGCATCTTTTGGTGGGAGCTTAGTTTCGTTAAACTTATCAAATGAATCAATGTATTCATAAGGATAAACTCCTTTTCTTCTCAATAGTTTGAATTGCTCATCACCCTTGAAGAATTTTCGAAGGTTTTTACATTGATCATCAGATAGATTGTTTACCAAGTTATCCAGACTACTGGCCATGAAACGCACACTATCGATGAATCTCAACTGTATCTTTTGAACCCTAGTCTCCCCATTTTTATCAGTGTATTCACCAACCTTAACATCCAATGAGAAAGAGATATATTTTTCTTTGTTTTCAGCGATGACGGCAATCCCTTCATCTCCATACTGTTTGGCTAGTTCTTTGATAAATAGATGAGCATCATATCCGCTCAGATTGTGAAAGACGATCGGGATGTATTTAGGCACTTTATAACGGAGATTACAAGACTGATGTGCAGCTCCACGAAATTTACCAGTAAAATGACAGTGATCCCTAACCTTAATATTATCTTTTTCAAATTCTTTCATACATATATGACATTTATCAGAATCGATAAATCCCTGTTCCTCTTCATATGTGAGGTCTCGCATTCTTTGTTTAGGAAACATATTGTATAGCCTTTTCACTTCACCTACCGCATGATCTACAAAACGTAAAACACAGTCTTCACCTCGATAAAGCGTTAGAGGGTCTGAAACTTCACCATGAGCAAATTTGCTATAACAACAGAAGCCTGTGGGGATATGTATACCAACCTTTTCAGTGGATGATCCAATAACGCTACGCGGTTCTTTACAAACCTCTTTTGACAAAGCTTCGAAATCAGCATACATTATGAAAGGAGCTTTGAGCTGATACTGACCGTCATGAAACTTAACGGTGCTACCCTCCTTTGGCATTTCGATCTTCGCGACATCATTATTTTTACAATATTCAAAGTGTTCATCTCGTGTTTTCTCACTTGAGAATCCATTGAGACAATTCAAGCAATAATGTTCTTTATTTTTGTGATTCGAGTTGACCTTGCTCAAGACACCGCTCAAGTTCTTTACAGCTATATAATGTCTCTTTTCCTCTTCACATAGCAAAAACAAAACAACTGTTTCTTTGCGATCAAGATGCTTCGACTTACGACACATATAGATACCTTCTTTCTCGTCTTTTGTTAAAACATGCACAGCGATATCAGGGTTCCTCCTCTCAAACAAATCTATTTTATTTAGCGCTATTGGAAACGATAAACCCTCCCAATTATATTTATCAACGTGTTTCTTGAGATTCATTATCCTTTGTGGATTTTTCTTAATCTCATTGTGGTTCAAAGCTGCGATAACAGCCCATTTGAAACACTCTTCATCATCTTTGTTTTTAGGATTGATTATCGAATACTTACCACTGAAATTCTTAGGTAGCGGCAAGTAAGAGCTGCCTCTCGTTAATTTTAGCTTGTGAAAATCCACATCAATATTTAAAATTTTATCGATAACAAAACCGGATTTAGGTAACGCAGGGTTTTCAACCTGTTCGATTATCTTATTGAACATCTTATTAATAACATCAGATATATCGCTTTCATTGTGAATTGTTTCCATATTGCTATTAAACGCCTTATCAACATAGATTGTTGCTTCAGGATTGGATAGATCTTCTTTTCTCCATTTGATCCACACAGTTGCTTGAATTTTTATTGATTTTTTGTTTTTGAGTTCTCTCATAATCAGATCACTTAAAATGGGTCGAACCTTATCGAGAAACGAATCAACGTCCTTTTTTCCATCTGAGTTTATCTTGAACCTTTTGTAAGAACCCTCAAACGCCATTTCAATGGGGACAAACGCTTCTGGTTCCACCAATTTTTCATCTTTTTCATCTTTTTCATCAGTCTTCCTCTTGTAGAGATTGAGAATCTTCTTCTTCATCTCTCTGAAAGCGCCACTCACTTTCTCCTTAATAGCTTTAGGTACATGATTTATTAACCAATCTCTCCATTCATTCAACTTGCTTTTCACAACAGGTCGAGATTTTCCCATTTCTTGTTGCTCAAACAAATCCATATCTTGTTGGGTAGGAATAAATGGAACAGGTCTTGGTGGTGGAACAGGTCGGTTAAACCTAGTAGGTCTTGGTGGTGGAACAGGTCGGACAGGTGGGTTTGCTAATAATTCGATCAACTCAGCTTTTCTGAGTTTTGAATAGCCATGTAGACCGCGTTCTCTTGCAAGAGCTTTTAATTCAACAACAGTATTTCGTGAAGTCATATTGTATAATTATTATTTGTGTAATATTTAAGTGATCATGATTCTTTAAGATGTTTTAAAAAATTTCCAATTTTTCAAACTCTCTAGGTAACATTTGTTACTCGATTTTAAGTAACAAAAAACACAGCCTCTACAAGGTTGAACGAGCCAATTTTTTTTGTTTCCGAACCATCTTTTTCTGCTCTTTATTATGCTCTCGATACCTTTGATATTTTTCTTCATTGTTATTTATCCAGTTTGAATAGCGTGTATAAAATGCTTGTTTCGTATCAGGATCGAGAATATAAGATGGATCCTTATCATTCTTTTCAAGTACATCAATCATTTTAGCTTTATTCATTTGCTTAACATATTTTATTTTTCGTGATGCACATAATTTTACTAACATATTATAAGTCATTGATCGGTAATCTGATTCTGTTTTATCAGTCATGTTTATTCTTTATATAAAGATAATAAAAACTTTTAAGCCACTTTAATGTCATTTTTTTAACAAAAATGAGCTAAAATAAAACGTTGTTTATAAATAAAAATGTCAGACACTAAACTTCAAGAGATTTATTATCAACCTCAAAACTTATGGAAAGGACAAAAGGCCGTTCGCAATCTAAGAGGATTCGACTTCAAACCGAAGGTAATTAAGAAGTGGCTATCAAAACAAGCTTTGTGGCAAGTACATTTACCAGCACCGAAACATGTTGAACGTTCACATTATGAGGTAACTAAACCGAATGAGATTCATCAATTTGATATATTGTATATGCCTAGTGATATGCTATATGGTAATAAATACAAGTACATCTTATCCGGTATCGATGTTGCTTCACGTTACAAAGTAGCCCGACCTTTGAAGACTAAGAAAGCCAAAGAGGTTGCCGATATGATAAGAGATATCTATAGAGTTGGACCCTTAAACTATCCAAAAGTATTTCAATGTGATAACGGTTCAGAATTCAAAGCCGATGTGACAAAGCTGTTGGAGAAGAATAACGTCGAAATTAAAAGAGTAACTACTAAATATAAGCATACCCATACAGCGTTTGTCGAGTCATTGAACAAGATACTTGCCGAAAATTTATTCAAAATACAAGATGCTCAAGAACTGAACGATTCGGAAAAGGTATCATCTACGTGGGTCAAATATTTGTATAAACTTGTGGATAGATTAAACGATACGAAGACTCGGATGATCGATATGAAACCGAAAGATGCTATTAAAATGAAAGAGGTGCCTCTCGCTAAACGAGAAAGCTATCCACCTGAAGAAAAATTACCTCAAGATGGTTTGTATAGATATCTATTGCAACCGGGTGAAGAGCACGACGATCATCGAAAAAGAGCAACAGATAGGATATGGTCAAAGAAGACATATAGATTGAGTGAGGTAATAGAGCAACCTGGTAACCGTGTAATGTATTACCTTCAAGATGGGCCTGAACGAGCTTTTGTGAAAGAAGAGCTGATGTTGATACCTGAGGATACAGAGCTACCTCCTGATTATGTACAAGGTTGGTGAACCGTAAATACAAAGTATCTTTACTAGAAACAAGTAAAGATGAGTCGTCTAGCAACGAGGTTTAGCGCCACATAATGTCATAATCAAAGAATTGTCTTTCAGGATTCTTTTCAGATTGTCTGAGCCCCTTCGGTCTGACAAAGGCTTCTCTAGAATTCCAACCATAATCCTTCAATTCAACGCAAAGTCTTGCAGGTAACCATGTCTTATATAAGTTTCCTCTTCTGTCTTGCACCTCTGCATACATAGCTGTTCCAGAACCAAATTCAGATGCAGGTGTGTCTATCTCACCCACAGATTTAACATGATAAATCACGTTTTCAGATAGCTCTCTCCACTTTATAATCGGAATAATTTGTTCCATGTTTTGTTCAAATATTGCAACTGTTGGAAATTCCATTGTCTCTTTTTGTCTGTATATACTTGTGATCATATCTCTTTATATAAGTTTCATTTTCATTAATCACTTTTCAAATTGAGGAACACATAACCACACATCCTAGTAACCATTTTCGGTTATTGACTT